>WEKY01058545.1:52466-66698 GCA_013390045.1 Picathartes gymnocephalus | reverse complement strand
GCTGGACATGAGCCAACAATGTGTGCTCACAGCCCAAAAAGCCAATTGTGCTCTGGGCTGCAGCATAAGAGAGGTGGCCAGCAGGGTCAGGGAGGGGATTCTGCCATTGTGAGACCCCACCTGCAGTGCTGCATTAAGCTCTGGGGTCCTCAGCGTGAGAAAGATGTGTACCTCTTATAGCAGGTCCAAAACAGGGCCATGAAGATGATCAGAAGTCTGAAGCACCTCTCCTGTGAGGACAGACCGAGAGCCCTGGGGTTGTTCAGCCTGGAGAAGAAAAGGTTCTGGGGAGACCTCAGGGGAGCCTTTCTGTACTTAAGGAAGGTTTATGAAAAGATGGAGGACAGCTTTCTACGTGCACACATAGTGATAGGTTGAGGAGGAATGTATTCAAACTAGAATATGAGAGATTGAGATTAGATATGAGGAAACATTCTTCACTGTGAGTGTAGTGAGGCACTGAAACAGGTTGCCTGGAGAAGTTGTGGACAACCCATCCCTGGAAATGTCCCAAGGCCAGTTTGGATGGGGCTGTGAGTACTGTGATCTAGTGGGTGCCATCCTTACCCATGGCAGGGATGTTGGAACTAGATGATCTTCAAGGTCACTTGAAATCTGACTTATCCTATGATTCTGTGACTCTGTGATTCTATGACTTTGCCTTTCTGCTAGGGCAGGTTTTTGTTTTTGCTGTTGCAAGACTTCAAAAACAAAGACAGGCCCATGTAAGACTGAGAGGCAGGAGAAAATATTAGAACAATTAGTTGGCATCTGTTGTGTTACATGAATGCCAGGAGGCTCCATTGATAGAAATCTTATTCACATAGTCCTGATTAGAATTTATTGATGATTTCTGCAATTATTAGCAAGCCATTACTCAGGGCTATTGTCAGCCAAAAAAAATCCACCTGAAGTTACTAGTTTTCAAGACAGAAACTACCCTGGAACACCAGAGCTTGATTCAGCATACCTTTAATCCACCTGCATAAGTATTTTAGTTAAAACATTGCAGGGGTTGGGAGGAAGGAAAACAAAAAAAATCGTAACTTTTTTAGATGCTTCATAGTTAAAATGTCTCCAGATGCTTTTTCTTTATTGATTTCTTTTACTATGATTGTTCTCTGTGAGGTGTAGCATACTAGAAAGCAAAAAGTAAAGGAACTTGTCTACTACCTGTTTTTTTTTTCTCTGCCTTATGGTCCTGAGAGCCTCTTTGCTAGACGTGACAGCTTATGTCTTATCTTAGTGATGTGTCCTGGTAATCTGTGTTGTGTGCGAGGGCTTAGCATTCCACTGCTTTTTGCTTAATAAATTAAAGACTGGGAAGGAGTAGCACCATAATACTTGACCATATAAGGGAGGTGACTGTTTTAGTTCTGCTCCTTGCACAATATGCAGTTGAAGCCTTTTAAGGGAAGGTGGTGCAGACAGAGTGAAAACATCAGAAGCAGAACATCTATTTCATGTTACAGTTGATGCCAGTGCTTGTGTTGTCATTGCTACTACTGTGAATTTCTCATAGTCTACTGCAGTTGCATAGATAAAAAGGAAAGACTTAGAGAAGGGACTGAAAAATGGAGCTACAACTGTTTGGTTCATGACTCTTGCATCTTAAGAAACAGTAAGAATGAAGAGCGAACTGACCAAAGGTGAGGTTAATTAATTACCCTTCAGAAGTTGAAAAATGAAATAGCAAAAAGCTCTCCATTGGGAAGAAGAGACGAAACAGAGAACAAGTGGAAATATCATGCAGTGAGAATGAGATAGGGACTAATAGGGACTTGGTGGCTAATCAAGCAATGCATATAATGTCAAGAAAGTTAAAAAATAGTTCAGTGTTTTTTGCAGAAGAATTTTGAATGTTGAAGAGAGTACTCCGAAAGCATGAAACCATTAAACATTAAATTTTGGGTCTGGTTACAAGTACACTTAAGACAAAGTCTGTAGTGTGTAGTTGGAAAACAGCTGACCCAGTATCTTTAATAAAGGGATAGCAAAATTGATGTAGGCAAACATAAATAATTTGTGTTGACCTCAGCAGTGTCTGGAGTGTAAGAAAAAAAATCCAAGCAACTCAGGCAGCAAAATATCAAATACAAAGATTCGTAGGCTAAGGTTAGACTGTGTCAAGACTTAATTTCAGCTAGAGAAATTATCTTCTTGATAAAAACAGTTTCTGTTAGTTTCAGTCAAATAATAGTCTTGTCTTTGAAATAAAATATGTTTCAGGCCTAAAATCAAATGAGACTTTTATCGGCTGGAGATTAGATAACACAGACTACTTCAGTGGCTGAGTAGAGATTTAGAAGAGTTAGTGAGCAACCTTTTCCTTCTATAGCCATTGTAACTCTGAAAGAAACCATTAGAGAGGTTTGTTCTCTTTTGGAGTGCTGCTACAACACAGTATCCTTCAGTGGCCCACGTCAGTCCCACAAATTCCTTCAATTCCTGATTGTTAGTGCCTGTCAGTGCTTACCCTTCTGCAGAGTAAGACTTGCTGTTCTCTGAATTACAGCATCTTCTTTACCTCAGTGCTGGCATCACAGAGGGGACCAGGACTGAAAATAAGTGTATCCATGGAACACCAGTCAGTGTTTTGAAGCCTGTTCACCCAGGTGCCTATAAGCATCTTTCACATGTCAGCTGATACCTACGGGTGATGGAAGATGAGAGACAAGGATGTGATATAGCTGCTTCTCTAGTGTTTCTTTCATTAATACCTATTTCTTCCTCCAGGTCAAGACTCCAGAATGAAAGTGATGCTGCAGTTTACCCTAGACAGCAGTTCACTTACAATACAAAACTCTAGTCAATCACATCTTTACATGTTCATGAGACCAGTCAAAGAAAGCCCTTCCCCCAGTGTTGTGACCTTTGTCTTTGTGGTGAACAGGCATCACAGCTTTAGCAGGATGATTCTGGCTGATTGACTGCTCCATTCTTGGAAGTTTTTAAGAGTTTCACTGGCACAAGAAAGTCAGCTTCCCGCAGGCTGTTGTATGTGAAGGATTTATATTCATCAGGATGTTTTTGTGCCATTGTAGAGATTAGGTAGGAGAAAACTTCCCTCTAACTCTCGTTAATGTAAGTTAGGGTAGTTCTGCTGATGTCAGAGGTGTTTTGCTAGTGCAAAGCCACCATGGCTGGGAGATACCATCAAGGACCACATTATTTTATTAGCCTATCTGTGGAAAATAGTCTTTTGTGTCTACTGAAAATTGAAAGAAAGGTATCACAAGGATCTTTAACACTTTTAAATAAAAGAACATGTTTTTTTAAAAGGGAAAGTTATCTCTTTTACACAGTTTAAGCAGGCTAATATTTCTAGAATTCCAAGGAAAATAATCTGGACTAACAGGAGTCCTGTACCCTCTGTTTTCCTAGTTAGGTGACATGTAGGTGGCTATGAAGTATAAAGAAGAAGACCTGGGATATTCAGATGTGAAGCTGTACAATGAGTAGTCCAGTTGCCTGGCAGAGTTTTCTACAGTAGTCTGCTAGGTCTTTCAGGAGTAATATCTGAACTAGCTGTTATATTTTTTTTTCTGTCAGGAAATTTTTTAAAATTCTAATCTTTATTAGAAGGCTATAATTATGTTCACAGTTACCTTTATTATGAACTGGCCAGCTCGTGCTTAGGTGAGACTTATTTGTAGAGTTCAAGAATTGGCTTAACATTTCTGTATTGGTACTAAGCTCTCCAGTAATTCTGTTTTCTAGAGATGAAATAACTCAAACTGCTTTTCAGGGTTGAATTGTGTACATTCCCTTGGGCCACTGAAGGATACTGTGTTGTAGCAGCACTCCAAAAGAGAACAATGGAGTGGGCAGTCAGTATAGGTGGTGTGGGACAAGCTCTTCAAAATAAAAATGACAGTGAAACTGTGAAAAAGTAGGAGGGTAAATTTAACTGTGGAACTGTACAAGAATTTATATTCTTATTTTCACTCATTTTGTTATCTCCACATTTAAAAGCATCTGTTCCTGCTTTTTTAAAAGTCGTAAAGTATAGTTTTAAATAACATGTGTAATTGCAAAAAGTACAGTCCACTCCCCTTTGATTTAACTTTTTCTCCTTAATTAGTATTTCAGCATCCTGGTGACGTAAATGCCATTAGTTCTGATATGGGCAGATTAACTAAGGTTATTCTAAGGTTATAGCTAATGTTAACTTTCAGTTTAGTTCCAAATGTAAATACTCTGTTTCCTTGTCTAATAAGGGGTAATTACTGCTACACACAGACTGGAGAAACGTTACTGTATAATCTCATTGGTGTAGTGAGCACTTAGACTAAAAGAAGCAAGCAAGGGTAGTGTTTGAAGTCAGTCCCAGTCAATGTCCAAGATGACAAGAACCAGTATGTCCATGATTTGTTGTCTTCTTTCAACATAGTTCATACTCGTGGAATACATAAATACAAGTATATCAGCTGTGTGGTTAGACATAAATAGGATGCCTTTACTTCAAATAAACTAGGAAAACGAACCTATTTATAGGGCATGTATTTTCTTAGTTTTTATTTTTAATTGCTCTGGAAATATATTCCATCCATTAAGTCAGGCCTTTTAACAGCCAGTACCTACAATATGAAAGCTCAGAGCCTGAGGTATTGCCCTTACAGGTGCTCTACTGCATCAGTATCTTGTTGATGATGCATTATACATATATAAGGATATATAAAATGTGCTGTGTTATCTGAGACCTCAGCAAGATACAAACCATTTGCAGTACCAGTTCCAAGACTCACTTCCTGAGAGAAGTAGTATCCTCTCTCATCAAGGGGTCTCGTACAGACAAAACTCTTTATATTTACTTGATGTTACATTTCTAACTCCCCAAATTTGGGGATTCTAGTGTAAATATACAGAAAGAAGAGAAACTTAAAAAGCTGTACATACATACAGTTGAACACAGTTGAACTGTCCTGTGAAGGTACATTGCTAAAAACATTGTAAAATTTAATTAATTTAATGATTTGTTAGAGATAAAAATTCTTACTGTGACTCATCAGCAGGTCTTGCAGAGTTGCAAGTTCCTGACACCCTTATCCTAAGCATTTATTTGCCGAGCATCTATCAGGCCTGTCAGAAAGCCATATGCTCCATTAGATCGTCCTGGAAATGTTCTGTTCAGTGGCACACAGAAACTAATTTCCAAGTTGTGGTCCACAGGGATTTTACCAGCCTCAGCTGGAACTTCTTTTTAAAAAAAAAAAAAATCTGTGTTCTTGCTGTAGCAGTGATTTAAAGCTCTGATTTAGGAATTTTGTCTATTAAAAAGCAGATTTGTAAATATGAAAAAAAAGTTTTGGTAAAAGAAGATTTTTACTTTCTCTCTACTGAAGTAATACCACTCATATTTTTAGTTCAGAAAGATGTAGGAGCATTACAATTCCCTCTCCTTTCCCGCATCTGATCTCTGTTTTCCCTGGCTTTGAAGATCTAGTAATTTCTCCATCACATACTAGTTTCTTTACTCTGAGGGTGTTTCCCTGTATTTTGTGTGATTATGTGTTTGATCTAATGCAGCATATTATTTCTCAGAGTCTGCAGCTTTGAGAATTTTTGCAACTTCCTGTGGGAGCTCCTGTCATGTTTTCTGGGGTGATTTTTCACCTTGAATGTCTGTGGGCTGCATAAAGGCATATTCTGCATTTATTGAGACTTACAGTGATGATTCTTTATTTCAGAAAAATGTCAGTAAAAAAGAAGTGTGCTTATTTTTCAGTGTACTTCTACTTACTTACTCTGTTAAAGTATTAAGAGCCAGAAACAGCAACAAAAAAAGAAGTTTCGTGGAACAATCTGTCATATTCCTACTATAAACTATTCATATTGTAAACTCAGTATAAAGTGAGCCCACATGCCAACAGAAACAACATTTGTATTTTCATTGCTAGCCTAGTGCATAGAACTCTTTGTAAACAGCTACAGCCTCTGGAAGCTTTTAGTGCTGGTCAAGGTAAGTCCATCCTAGGCTAGTGATTCCTCAACTAGAGGAATATAGAAGAGTAAATGGGAAAGGATTTCCTTCTCCAAAAACTGTGCCAGGATATGGGAACATTTCTGCAAGCAAACATATTCCAGCTGTATTGTTATGCTACCTTAAAAGAATTGGTTTTGCTCTTCCAGCATGTTAGATATTGCCTTCTGGTTTATTGTTTTCTCTTTTTTTGGCAGTACAGTCCTGTTTTCAGCCTGAAGTTATTGTCACACAGAGATTAAATTCTTTTATGTTCTTGATTTGTTAAAGAGCCAGACAAACCTGTTCAGCTGTGCCCTGTGAAACCTCCTTTATGGAGCAGCATTTCTAAGAGGCAATAATATATGTAGTGCTGTATAAACACAAGGAAGTACATACCCACCCCTACCTCTAAACTAGAGGTATAAAATCCGAGTTTAGGATTAAAAATTTTGATAATACCCTTTTCTTCATGTGCATTTTTGGCTCTTTTCAAATAAATATCAGGAATTCTTACTCTATCTCAATTAAAAATCACTCATTTTAGATGTAATTTATAAGTAAAAAACCGAAAACCTAGGCTGAATAGGAGGAAATTTAGAGAATGGATATTCTTACATAAAAGAAAGGTTGATTTGGAGATGTATTACAGTACAGGTTAACAGTGTAAAAATTTCAGAGAGAATACTTAAGGGCTGAACTGTTGTGTCACCACTTCTGGTGGTGAATGGAACAAAGTCCGGTTGGTGGCTGGTCACTAGTAGTGTTCCCCAGGACTGGTGCCGGTCCTGTTTAACACCTTTGTCAGTCATTTGGATGAGGGAACAGAGTTTGTGCTCAGTAAGTTCACAGACAACACCATCAGGCAGGAATGTTCACCTGCTGGAGGGCAGGAGGGCTCTGCAGAGGGATCTGGACAGGCTGGATCCATGGGCCAAGGCCAGTGGTGTGAGGTTCAACAAGGCCCAGTGCTGGGTCCTGCCCTGGGGTCACAACAACCCCAGGCAGTGCCACAGGCTGGGGCAGAGTGGCTGCAAAGCTGCCACAGGAAAAGGAGCTGGGGGTGCTGGTGGCAGCAGCTGAACATGAGCCAGGGTGTGCCCAGGTGGCCAAGAAGGCCAATGGATCCTGGCCTGTACCAGCAATAGTGTGGCCAGCAGGAACAGGGCAGGGATTGTCCCCCTGTACTTGGGGAATGATACTGAAGTGCTGGAGCATGTCCAGAGAAGGGCAATGGAGCTGGTGAAGGCTCTGGAGCACAAGTCCTGTGAGGAGGAGCTGAGGGAGCTGGGGTGTTTAGCCTGGAGAAGAGGAGGCTCCGGGGGTGCATTATCACTCTCTACAGCTGTCTGAAGGGAGGTTGTAGCCAGGTGGGGGTCAATCTCTTCTGCCACGTATCACGTGAAAGGACAAGGAAGTGGCCTTAAGTTGTGCAAGGGGAGGTTCAGATTCAATATTAGAAAGATTTTTGCACTGAAAGAGTGGCTAGATATTGGAATAAATTGCCTATGGAGATGGTGGAGTAGCTCTCTCAAAGTGTTCAAGAGGGATCTGGATGTGGCACTTGGGGTGATTATGGTGGTGCTAGGTTGATGTTTGGACTAGATGATCTTGAAGGTCTCTTACAACCTTGATGGTGCTGTGATTCTGTCATTTAGATATATTTATGTACCCAGTTTTGAAGGTGTCACTGCCAGCATATTTTGACAGTTTATTCCATCTACATTATGCACTTAATTTAAAACAGAGAGATGTGCCGTCAGAAGACAGGTATTTTGTCGATCAGAAGGGTGACTGCTTTCACCTCGATACTTTTAGACAGATTGTGTTAAGTTGAATCCACCTTCGATTGATGTGCTTTGCTTTGGCTTGACTGGAGTTAAAATTAAGTAAACTCTCTCACTTCAAGAGATGTTGTTAGGTATGATAGTTGCAGCAATTGTGAGGTCCTTGGTAGTTGGTGAGATTGCTTCACTATATCTCAGGTCTTACTTGCCATATTATAAAACAGTCAGTTCTGAAAACCCTAGACACACAATGAAAACCAGCAAATATAATTAGAAAGAAGATTGGTAATACCCGTTCTGCATAAATCCCACCTTGGGATTGAGAGTTCTTTAGAGTTGTTGGGTGGGTTTTCTTTCTTTCTTGTTTTTTAGCCCATGGAAGGATCTTTTTTCATTATAGTTTATAACAGGAATATTTGCCAGTTAACAAGCTGGGGAAGAGAACACACATCCAGCTTGTGAGGTTAATTTTGGTTCTTAAAAATACTGGCACATTACCCAGATAGTGGGAGGCTTTCTTGTATTACATAATAGGAGACAGGGAAAATAAGTTGAGATTCACGTTGAGACTGGGAAAGGTTTTTAAAGAACATACTGTATAATGGAAGCATTCCTGTATTGTCTTGTCTTTGAACACATTACAAGAAGTAAAAGTGTTTTTCAAGCATTTTGATACTGAGCACCTGTATTTTGTAAAGGAAGGTGCTTCAACATGACACTTTAACTTCCATTAAAATACTACTATAACAAAACTGTCCATCCTTAGGTTAGCCATTTCTTGGTCAGTAAGTAGAGAAATATACTGGTAAAGCCTATTGAACTGCAGTCCTACATTTTCCTAAATAATACATTTAATGTATCAACATACTTGGGTTCTGGTTGAAGTTAGGTGCTGAGACAAGGATCAGTTTTGAATGGTAGTGTTGATATGCACTTGGGGTTTTTTTGTTTTGGTTTGGTTTTTTTGTGGTGGTTTGTTTTTTTGTTTTGGTTTTTCTTTTTTGTTTTTGTGGTGGTTTTGGTTTTTTTTTTGTTGTTGTTGTTTCAGTTTTTTGGTGGTTTTTTTGTTTTGGGTGTTTTTTTTGTTTTTTTCTGGGTTTTTTTTGTTTTTTACTTCTAGCCCAGGTGTTAGATGTAATGAGACCTAGAATATTCCTCAACTGACCTCATATCATATATAAAAAAGCACTATCTTAATCATTTGGTGTTTTATTGTATCTTTTCTAGAGTGGCGAAAGTAATGAAGGTTCCTGTTTATGAGACACCTGCAGGATGGAGATATTTTACCAATCTCATGGACTCAGGACGTTGTTCCCTTTGTGGTGAAGAGAGTTTTGGCACTGGTAAGTAATGAAAAATCAAAAATTACCACAGACTTTCAATTTTTCCTGGATGCCTCAAGTCAAACCCAAAAGAATGAGCAAATTAGCTCTGTCTTGTGCTGAACTGTCTGTTGCTCACATCTTGAGGTTTGTCTCCTAAGTGTGGTGTCCAGCACCTTGAGGCATGAAAAATGTGGAAAATGGATATTCAGATGTGGCAAGTGATCTTACTACTGTCTAGACACCTTCTAGAGGTGTCTGGCACTGTCTTCTGACTTGAACATAAGGTAAAAAAGCCTCATGGGTTCCACTGCGAGTCTTTTCACAGACTGCAATGGCATTTGGCAGGATTTTGCCTATATGGAAGCCACGTGTTTTTTCCTAATGTGACTATACAAAGCATGAGGATTGGTGTATCTGATGGTACATCTACACAAAACTGTTTCAGGCATCCCTTTTTGGAACATCACAATTGCTCAGATAAAGTAATCATTAGAAGAAATTCAGTTACATGTCAGCATTTGTGTTTTCCCCTAGTATTTCTCCCTTATCAGTCACAAGAACCAATCAAACAACAGAATGCAGAAAGTGACAAACTAGAGCCATCAGAAATATAGTATTGACAATAAGCAATAGAGCAATGAACTATATATTCTGTAAATCTACACAAATGTGGTTTTAGTTTATGAGAATAAATTTCACAATGGTTCTTTTTTTCTTTCCTGGATTCTGGCACAGAAATTCTTCCTTTTTTTTTTTTTATTAGTAGGGCTATATTACAAGTCTTTTTGAAAAAGCCTAGACCAGAATAACTTAATTATTTGCCTGGGTAATAGTTTATTCTGTACTTTGATGTGAATTATATGGAGTTCTCTATTTTGAATGTGTAGTACCTTGGCTGCAGCTCTTTGTAGAAAATTACTTACCATGCAGTGAAACTTGATTACAAATTTCATTTTGCTTTAATTGACTTAGATCAAGTATTTAGTTTGTTGATTGTGGTCAATTAGAGCAGAATGCTGCTTTTTTGAAAATAAGGATACCTTTAAGCAGCCATAGACATGTCACTTCATGTATTATCTTCTTGTTTGCTGTATGGATCTGAATGGGCTATGATGCAAGAATCAAAAATACGTTATATCTATTTGGTTCTTACATGTAAAAAGGAAGAGAATTTAAATTTATAATGAATGTTAATTTTCTTTTTGTTGTCAATGGGAACCAATGTCCTATGATCAGCAAACTATGCCTTCACTATTTGCTCTGAGTGGTTTGTATTGCCTTGACTGTATCTTCTGAATGGATACTTCCTCTACAGTGGGTTCTGTGAGGTCATTGACAGAGATGTAATTTGGGGGGAGAAGGGCAGGAAGATGCGTACCTTTCAGAAGGTACTGCTGTTTGTTGTGGTGTGTTGTTGAACTGCATTTCCATTAACCTATGAAAGGTATGAACTAGGGAATTTTCAACTATCACAACTTTTTAATACTTTTTCACTGGGCCAGTTCTGTACCTCTTCCCTCTAAATACTGAAGTTCATCTTGCTCATGCAGAACAAGAAACTGTCATGAAATTTGGGTGTGTCTAAAGACATCAGTATGACCTCATTAGCACCCAAATTATTTGTAAAAAAACTCCTGGCTTCACCATCATGCTGAAGAAAGTGAAGTGTGGATTTTAACTGGAAAGAGCTTCTAAGAGTTTTGATGATGAGTTCCCATAGGTTGAAGTATATCTAGATGCCTTAGCCCACAGAGTGCAGAACCTCCTGCTGCATGCAGGCTTAAGTGTAGAGGTATGTGAAACAAACAGGAGTGGCCTCTCTGTGCCATATGACATGACAAACCACTGCCACAGATCTGTCTCTGCTTGGGGAGTTATTCTCCTAGACCATCTTCATCTGATGATGTTGAGTATGACTCTTTCAGATGCTTTCTGTCTGAGGGAAAAGAGAGGATTCATTGGTTGTGCTCAGTAGAAGCCATGTCTTCTTTGAGGAAACTTGCCATTCAAATTTTATAGTGCAGTAATAAAAAAAGACAAAAATCAGATTTCTCTTTCACATTGCAAAAGCATGTTAGCCTTGCTAAGAAGGCTGTCCCAAGTACTAATGGACTTTAGCCCTGGAGATCAGTCGTATAGAAATGAAAATGAAGTGTTTTGATCTACTGTAATGGTGAGGACATTGTAATCTCTGTTGGTGTAATTGTATTGTTCTGAGTATCTGATAGTGGTTGAATTTGGGAAGAGAAACATTCATGGAGGTCAATGAAGTGCCTCTAGGGTTTGGCTGTTCTAGATAGGCAAGAAAATTACCCTGACTTCTCTTTTCACTTGCCATTGATTTTTTTTCCTTTGCTTGTATCTTTCTGTAAGGCCTTAAAACAATTACTATCTGTACTATAGCCTCTCTTCCAAATTTGCAGCTCTTGCCTCCTGACCTCAGACTAGTCTCTACATTCTTTACCAATTTGTCTTCCTTATATTAGTCTGGTTCTTCTATCCTATCATCAATTCTTCAGATTCTTGATAAATCCTGAGTCTTGTGAATGCTAAGGGTACTTGACCAGCATATTGCTGGCCAGCGTGGAGAGCTGGTCTGCAGCAATATCTTGGTATCCTGGTATGTTCGGATCAGATTAGCTTTGTTGTACCTGCAGCACTTCAGTGCAGAAAACCTCTTGACCTCCAGTTTTATCCAATTCCATCTAAAGGCAAATCTGAACACTCGAGATTCGATCCCATGGGCATCCAGAGAACTTGAGCGCGGGGTTTAAATTCCTCAGTCCATGTGTAGTTGCTTTGTAAAAAAATATGTGGCAGAAAGAGATTTCCTAAAGATGTTGTGGAGTCTCCCTCACTGGAGGTATTCAAGAACCGCCTGGATGCAATCTTGTGCCATGTGCTCTGACATAACCCTTCTTGAGCAGGGAGATTGAACCAGATGCCCTGTTGTGGTCCCCTCCAACCCAACCCATTCTGTGATTCTGTGATACTTGTGGGGCAAATCACGCAATGACTGTGATGTCTAAAATTTGTTTTTCTCACTGCCTCAATTTCATTGTCATCTTTCAATTCAGCTGCAGTTCAGTGCAGCTGTCTGAATAGCGTCCTCATGTGCCAGGAGGTTTATTTGTAAAACATATTCTGGTTTGTAGATGACCAGTACTTTTAGCAATGTGAGCTGTTTTTAGCAGTAAATATTTACCTTATTGCGAATCTTCTAGTAATGTCCTAAGCTGTGTGACCCTCACATGTTTCTGCCAGTATTGGGCATTTGAATCAATTTTGCAGCTTTTGCCCAATCATGTCTATTTAGGGAACTGAAATTTGGCACTTCTTTAGCTTTTAGCATGGAATATTTATATAAGTGGCCAATATAGTGATCAGAGTGGAAAATTTACTGCTCTGTGTTAGAGAAAGGAGTTTTAAAAATCTACCTTCTGTCATCAAACTGCATTGGAAATCAATTGCTTGTGTACCCAGGTAATGAAGCCCAGCTGAAATTTCCAAGTCATGTGGAGCCCTGGTTTTATAACATAAGGGACTTTGGTCTGGCAAGTAAATAAAAGCAAATTTTCTGCTATAAAAGGAGAAAAGATGTGGAAAACATCTCATACAGCTGTATTTCCCAAACTTGTTTTCTGGCAGCTGATCTTGGAACTCAACCAATGCTTTAAAAACTTCTTCCATTTTTGTAGCAGTGTGAGGAGCTTGTCAGATGAGGTTAGTAGCTTTCTGGTTCTATGACTAATGCCCAGCACACAGTTCAAAGGAGAGCCTCAGCAGCAGCAATTAGTTTCTAAATTTCATCAGCAAGCTATTAATCAGGTAGGAGAACTGTGTGGCTGATTCATCTCTCTGCAGTTTAAGCCAGTTCTATAACTGCTATAACTTTCTTAAATTTGGTTGCTTCATCTGCAGATTTCCAGATGCTATTAACTTCAACCTGCTTCTCCTGCAAGATTATGTGGGAGAAGAACTAGTGGAGAATATGAAAATGTGTTGTTGCTGAAATGAATGAAAGCCACAAAAGAGCTGTTTGGTGGTGTCTGTTGCAGTAATACAAATCTAAAACGTCATTAACTTGAAAAGATTATCAGATCAGAATGCCCTTAAATCTCTATTTGTTTAAAATATTGCTAAGTTTCAGATTACTAAATGATAAATTTCTAAGACTCAAATGTGTGCAAACAAAATGATTTGTTGTGAGTTTGTGTACTCCTGTGATTTTCTTGTTTTAAAATCACTTTTACAGAATGCAATATGATAGACTGGGAGTACTAAATTAGGGAAAAGCAATTACTTTTTATTCATGCATATGATGCACAAGGCTTGTTTTCCCTATCAGAATTGGGTATCTCAAATACAGACAAAGTTAGGCAGCTTTCAAATAGCAGAAAAATCATAATGTGAACACATTTCCATGACTTTGCTTTGTTTCTCAAGCTACTGCCTCTGAAGACTTCCTTTAGTTTAAGACTATGCAGGCTGAGTACTTCTCTATGAATGGGAACATGCTCTGACAGTTTTGCCCAGGTTGTTTACTCTGAGTCTGGACATAGCAATTTACTGTTGTAAAAGGTAAATTTTGCTACTGTTATATGGAGAAGGAACAAAATTAACTTAAAAATAAGTTGTTGAAACACTTGCAGTTATTATAATTTCCCTTGCCAATGGCAAATTAAATATAAAAGGTTAATCAGAAAAAATATTTGTAGATGTCCTGGTTTGAAGGACAGGTGTCTGCTAGGGAAGGCAGGAGCCTCCCTTGGAATGGAGAATGTGAACCCCTCCCCTCCGAATTATTGTAATTTTGTAATTAAGGGGTTCTCAGGCAAAGATATGGGAGTAGGAATAACAGTTCTTTACTAGTATTTATAATAAAACAAACAAACAACAACTCTTATGGCACTAACAACAAACAGAACCAAGGACCCGGTCCCGACCCCCTGGCCTGAAGGCACTTTCCCCCCTCGGTGCAGTGATGGTCACAGCCGGCAGGGAGCACGTGCTATGGTGGTTCAGTCAGCAGGGGAAAAGAAAAGGGAAGGGCGGCTTTCCTTCACAAACCCCCTTGGAGCAGTCGGTCCCAGTGCCCCAGCAGGATTCTTGGAAAGCAGCAAACTGGGAGGGCAGGACGTCTCGGCAGGCGGGGGAG
>WEKY01058545.1:13751-52386 GCA_013390045.1 Picathartes gymnocephalus | reverse complement strand
AGCGGCGGGGGCGGGGGGCAGCAGCCGCCCGGCTCCTAGCCCAGCGAGGAGAGGCGAGCTCAGGGATTCCGGGCACCCGAGCAGATGGCAACAGGTTCAGTGGCTGCTCTCACAAGCAGAGGCTCACCCAAGAGGCAGAAGAAAACAGCTCCAAGCCAGGGCTCCAGCAGCAGCAGCGAAAACTTCTCTCCAGCAGAGCAGCCCCTTCCCATGTTGTCCTCGGAAACCCAGTGCCCTCTGCCCTCGCCTTTTACCAGTCCCCAATTCTCGAGATATTCCTCCACCCCCCTTCGAGAGAAAACTCCCAGAGAGAACAGTAAACATAGATGGCCCTCTCCTTAGGCTTAGCTATATCCTTTGTTCTTCTTAAGTACTCAGTGATAACGGCCATTTAGCAACTGAATGGAAAAAAATTCTATACTGTTAAAAGGAAACAAAAGGAAAAACAACCCAACCCCCAACAGTAGACTTCTCTGTTCCATTGTCTCCTGCTTCAGCTCATTGAACAGAATCAGGAATTCATTAATTTCAATTAAAAGTAGCACTGAGAGTCATCCTGAGGTTACTCAGAGTCCCAAACAAGCTGGGAGAGGTGTTAGTATTGCAATTTCAGGAATATAGAGCTTCAAGGCAGCTTTTCCTTCTTCCCTTTGCACAGGACAGGTCTGCATCTGCAAATTCATTGGATCTATGGAGCAAAGAATGTTGTTAGCTGAACTGAGGCAGCAGAGTAAACTCCCTCCCTAGAATTTCTGCCATGTGAGCTAGGCAGTAGGACTAAGTTAAGAGAGAGCAAGCAAAGACATCTACAGATGACTGTTGGTAGGTGAAAATCAGAGTAACAAAGTTTTTGTATGAAAGAAGGAAGGGCAATAAATAGAACAACATATGTGCATACAGTAACCAAGCTGATGCGTGTGCTCAATTTAACTTCTGTTAAGACGAACAAACTGGAACACTTCCTGGGCACACAGGATCATTGTCCTTTTACTCTTATCAGGCTAGCATTTTTAATTGGTGATTTTTGATTCTGAAACGGTTGAGTTGCTTCTAGCTATCCAGACTTTTGTCTCTGGATTACTTTATCTCATTGCTTTCTCTTTCCAGAGAACCAGCAATTTATGTCCTCTGAGGGACATGCAAGGACAGAGAGCATGCCAAATCTGCTAAATGCATATGGAGAATAATACATTCAGCCCTCCTCATATAGATTTATGCACTTAAGCCATACCAGAGCAAACTCAGAACACACCAAAAAGCTCTTCAGAAATGCTTCTGTCCATGTTTCACTAGAACATTTTAGTTCAGTGAAATGTACTTAAAGTGTTTGCTAAATCAGAATGTATCTCTTTGGTGTTCAGCCTAGCCTCTTGCTCCATTGTCATGGTATAGACCATTTTGCTGAATGACTGCAGTGCTCTTCACTGTGTGATTTGGTGGCCTGCAGTCTGCAGTGTTACGTAGCAGGAGAATAAATGGTCATTCATATTGGAACAAATTGCTGAGGGGTTAAGCTCAGTTCCATGTCTCCACTTCTTGCTGGTGTCTGTTGAGACACTTAAGCCATTTAAGTGCCTGGTGATAATCAGCAACAAAGATGACATTTTAGGTGAAACGGAACTTTTTCTGTGCTAAGGATGAATGGCTGAAAGGAGAGGCATGCAGAGGCATGCAGGTTAATAAAGAAAGGAACAGCCATGGTGGGGTGAGCCTGCTGTTGCCAGGGCCCTGCCTGGCCCCTGGGGCTCCTGCACTCTGCCCAGGAGCAGCACCAGGGCCACCAGCAGCAGGGCCAGTGTCCAGCACCCCACAGCCCTGCCAAGCCAGGTTGGGGGTCCCCCAAAGCCTGGCCTGGCATTGCCCTATCCCCATTCCCAGGAATTGCCTGATGCGCAGAGCTGGGACTGCCCTGGTGCCCTGACTGCCCTGCTGTGGGGTGATGGGACTGGGACAGGGCCTGGATGTTCGTGCCCTGCTGTTCCCAGTCCCCTGAGCGTCCCCAGCCCCTGTGGTGATGTGATGACTTTCCCTGCTGTTACCAGAGGAACAATATATGGTGGGGGGGAAGTGAAAGCTCTATTCTAGATTTCTCTTTTGGTGGCAGGGGCAGAAGCCTGCAACATTATCTGGGAACAGGCTCTTGGCTTTGGTGACGGTAACTGTGACTCTGCTGTCTGCTTTGCCTATGAGTAAGCTGACTTTATTATCCATAGGACATATTGCTGATGTTCCTGTAGAAGATATCCTTAAGCTGATCTAGCATGTTACTGCAACAAGGGAGTAGATAAGGTGAGAGATGACCTTTAAGGTCCCTTCCAGCCCAAACAATTGTGTGGTTCTATGCCTGAGTGTCTGAAGGACTGACTTTCTGTAGAGGGACATTTGTTTTCCTTTCTTATCTGAAGCTATTTGCAAATCTTTGAGAGCTCATAAATAACCCTGCCCTTTTTCTTCTGACTGGTTGGCACTCCATGCTTTCACATCACCCAGTACTGGAGCGGGGAACAGACTGAACTGTGACTCCTCTTGCAGCAGCTCCTCAAGCACCAGCCGTAAACTCTGGCTGCTCTGTTTTAATAGGAGACTGCTCTTGTTGCAGAGAGCTCGCAGATTACAGGTCAAGGCAGGTAACAAGTAGCAAAAAAGAGATATTCGTGTCATGGCAACTACTTTGCGAATGTGGAGGCATGTGACGGTCTCAGCTCCATCTACAGAGTTTGATGTTCTTGTTTTCTTTAATACCTAGTGCGTAGACATAAACATAATCTTCATGCAAATCTTTATTCTCATCAACAAGTGATATGTAATCATTCCTATACAATCTGAATATTGTGTTGAATAGTAACTTGCAGTTATTTAACCCTGTGGTAGTTAACTTCATGCTAAGATTAATGTTAGATAAAGAGCGTTGAGAAGCGTAAGTGGCAGATCTGTGGCAGATCCAGGCAGATCTGTGGCAGATCCAGGACAATGGGCTCTTAGAAAATCCATGTGAGCAGAGGCTGCTACCTTGATTGTTGCTCTCTCCCAAGAAGAAAGACTGCAAGTTCAAGGTAACAGCAATGATTGGCCCTAGGAATCATGCTGTCTCTCTGCACATCTTGTTATTTTCCTTATATACCTTTAATATGTTGCAAGTTTTTCACAGGATTAACAGCTTCAGTGCATCAATTTATATTATGGGAATTGTCCTCTGCCAGTAGCAAGACACAGCTATTTTGACAGATGACTACATGGACCTTGCAGGCTGTTCTGTAAAACCAAGTCATGCAAAGCAATCTGGCTGCAACAGGATTTTTGTGTTTGTGGAAGGAGAATATTTCAGAAAACAGGTTTTCAGCCTAAGAGTTTTTAGATTCCTCTCTGGTGGATTTTGTTAAATCTTCTAAAGAGAGATAATTCAATTGGTTGCCTCCATAATCAGTAGGTACTTCATGGAGTAAACAAAACTTCTGAATTACTGCACTTGCTTTGTACTCATGGTTTCAATAATATTTGACTAGTCAGAAAACCATAAGGCTGCAGCCAATACACTTTAACCAAATTTAGTATTATTATGCCAGAGCAATGGCTACATGTTTGATATCTCTTCAAGTTTCTTGAGTCTGTTAGCTTGTATAATGGCCATCAGTATCTCCTGAGTGCCAGGGATCTTGGATCTTACTTGGATCTGAGACTGTGTGTTAAATAATGTGGGGTATTCCAAAACTGTTCCTAGTCTTCATTGTTGGAACAATTTCTGTCTTCATAAGTACAAACCTATGAAGGGATCTAGATTGGAGCATCCAAACATCTTTACCACTGAGAGGTATGGAGAAATATGAAAAAGGGAACAGTCCCACTCTCTGGTTTGCTTGGTTTTTGTTTTGTGGTTTTTTTTTTCCCCTTCTGGAAAAAATGTTTTCAAGTTCTTGGTTGTTGTCCTGACGGGAGGTCATGAACATTCTGGAAATCTGCAATTTTTATGGAATGGGGAAGTTCTTTCTCTGCAGCTTGACATGTGCAGATGTACATCTGCAGAGATAAGGAGATGCTGTTGAACTTGACTCTCATAAAGGAGAACATTCTGGCTCATGGCTGGGGTTTGCATATCTAGCCCAGTTGTGAGAAACAACAGCAGAGATGTGAAAACACTGTACATCAGTGAGCAAGAATGATAAGTACAAATGTTTTCATACTGCTACTGTTTCTATTCAAGTACTTGTACATATTTTTATTTAACTTTAGAAGTATGGGCTTTGTCATGCATAAATAGATCACATTTTAAGCATTAGTTCAGTTTTCTGTCTGGAGCATATCGGAGGTGCTGAGGCTAGTACTATTGATTACTGGTTATGTGACATACACAGTTAAATGAGACATTTTCCCAGCCCTTTTAACTTGTTTTCTGATTTGCAGTGATACCAAATAATGTGCTTAATGTCTGTCCCTTTAGGGTCTGACCACCTTCGAGAGAAAGATGGACTGTGGGCTGTGCTAGTTTGGCTCTCAATCCTAGCAGCTCGAAAGCAGAGTGTGGAGGAGATTGTCAGGGATCACTGGGCAAAGTTTGGCCGGCACTACTACTGCAGGTGAGAAAAAAGATGAAAAGGCAGCTTATTATGCAGCTGATAGGAGAATTCTGCTCCAATCACTGCTTGTTTAGATGTGCTCAGCTGCACTTAGGTGTGCGTTTGCTGTGCCTATGGAATGAAAATCTGCCACAGATTATCACCATTTTGCAGACAAGTTTTTCCAGAGAAGTAAGTGTTAGAAAAAGGAACTACATGTATATGTTGTTGCTAGCATATGAGTAATTGAATTCTTTAATATTGAATGGTAGAAGGATTTGAATTATTTGCTTGTGGAATATATAGGTGCGGCTTGTTATGTGATGTTGAAAAAGAAACATAATCCCAGCAAGATTTACTCCTGCATTTTTTTCTGTAAGTGCCTCCATGAGACAGTGTTTCAGTGAGAACTGAAACCTATGACTGCTTCCAGTTCAGGATAACTCCTTCAAAGATACCAGTATTTACTTATTTTTATTAAGGTCTCAATATGGTGAGTTCTAGCTGTCATTTTCATCTTTGCTTCTGCCTTTTTCTTAATCCATACTTAATCCAGAGGATTTTGCAGTTTGTAAGATGTTTTGTACACAGCTGTTCCTCAAAACTTGTAGCAAAGTTTTCTGTTTCACTTGTCTGTTGAACACTGCACTGATTGTGTCATTAAGTTTTGAAAGCTAGCTGTATGTTGGTGATATTTTCTATGCTGCATTTTCTAGATGCTTTCTGTTGATTTATAGTCAGGTGGCTGGTGTAGAACTGTGTAGAACATGCACACATGTAATGGTTAGAAGGCATAGGACTTGCATGTGTGTGCTGGTTTCATTTGCAATCAGTTTTTCAGTGGTGCACTTCTGATTTTTGAAGCAGTAAATTGCTACTTGTGTGTATATAGAGTTCTGTGAAAGCAGAACTGTCTTCTCAGCTCTGGGGACTTACTTTCTGGTTCTACTTTTTTTTTGATTTATGTGCAAGGTTTGATTATGAAGCACTGGAACCCAGAACAGCATATTTCATAATGAGAGACCTGGAAGCTTTGATCACTGACAAGTCATTCAGCCATCAGCAGTTTGCTGTGGGTAACAATATCTACAGTGTGGAAAGAACAGACAGCTTTGAGTACATAGATCCTGTGGATGGCTCTGTGACCAAAAGACAGGTATGGCTGTAGTGATGGAATAGTAGAGTTTTGCAGCTGTCATGTTGTCTCCAACAGTGTTGTTTATAAAGTTCAGCTGGCATGACTGTCCATTTATTTATGGGATGGTGTTTCCTTTGCTGTGATAAATACTGCATTTCCTACTTATGATTAGCTCAGTCTGGATAAGATAATCCACCTTTAGTTTATCTTGCACTTGCTGTACATAACTGGAGACAGTAGTGTCACAGTGAACATAGGATGGGATGAAGTCCCTGTTGACAGCAATGTGTGTATAGGGAGGATTCCTTTTCCAGAACAGTGGAAAGTATCATATAGAAATAAGGTCTTTCCTTTTTCTATTTTCTGTCTGAAATCTGCACTGGCTATACATTTAAAAAAAAAAAAATTCTTGCTCTTGGTGACCCACAGGATTTACATAACTGAGATGCATTATCTAATGTAGCCAGTAGCATGCAGAAGACTTTAGAAGGTTGTAGCCTATGCAGGCGTATTTGACTTCCCTAGCCCAAATTACCAATTCCTTCTGGGCTTTGTCTGTACTGAGATTCCTTGGTTATCAAGAACTGCCTTCATGTTTGGAAATTCATGATGTGCTCAAAAGTAACCATGTACTTTTACCAGATGTAAATGTATATTCAAGTATCTTAAATATGAGCCGTGACTCCTATTAAAGTTTGTCCTGATTTTATGCTGGTCATGTTTTTATGGTCCTGGTTTCTCTGGTTTTTAAATTATTTGGCCTGAACAGACCCTAGCAAATCATATTACAACCCATTAAAATTATTGTCATGACTTTCTGCTCAGAGTCTTTGTAGTTTCCATTCATCATTGCATCCAGAAAATATAAACAGCCTATCTGCCACTGAACTACTTTCTTTTTGCGTGTTACTGCTGAAACAAGATATGAGGATATTGTCATATCCGAGTCTAGTGGAAAATTACAGCCATGGCAGACTTGTGACCTTTGCAGTTTTAAAAAGCAGCTTGTGTATTTTCATTGCACTTTCCTTTCCCTTATTTTTTCGTCCAAAGCACTTACTCTATATGGGCATGTAATTGCTAATCACATCACCGAGTAACACAAACAGAGAAACATGATTTGGCCTGTTTTCAGACAGACTCTGAAAGGGAGCCCATAAAACCATAAAGCATGTCTTTTCATAGGGAGAAGCTCATATTTATTCAGAATGCAGTTCAACCAGTTTGTCCTTTGGCAAGGACACATTCCTAGCTTCATGTGTCTGCAGCCTCAGTGGGATTCTCCAAGCACACTAAATTGGAGAAGATACTCATCTGTGCAAATGAAACAGCAGTTCACTGTTGCCGTTTTCCTCAAGTAGCTTGCTCATCATCTAAACTTTTTCAGACTATCATAGGCTTCGTGAGGAATTTTCAGCTAAGTATTCAGGAGCATGTTCCAAGTTTTTTTCCAAGTTCCCCAATGCATAGGGGAGAGAGATTTATATTCAGTGTAACTGTAATGTCTCGTGAATGAGAAGCTGGCTACATGGTAATTTTTCAGTGTTAATAAACAACATATTCAGAAAACAAACACAGCAACAAGAAAATAGGCAGCAAACAATACACACAGACTGTTGCTTCTAATGAATTCTGTCTCTTGGAACCCATGAGTATTATTTATGACACTGCAGTAATAACACTTGAAATCAAATGAAACATTCTGTTGTTCTTGAAGACTGTTCTAATTTTTAAAGCTGTACTGTGTTTTTGCACACATCAGCACATAACAGTGCTGCTCCTGAGGATCCAGCAAGCCAGGTATGGGACCAGTTGCATTTTTGTGTAAAATTTTAATTATAAGGATGAGAGGTACAAGTTGGCCATTATACTAAGAGACAAAAGGCTCCAGGGAGACCTTATTGTGACCTTTCAGTACTTCAAGGGGGCTTGCAAGAACGATGAGGACAATTATTTTAGCAGAGCCTGTGCAGTAGTACAAGTGGTAATGGCTTTAAACTAAAAAAGTAAATTAGACTAGATGTAAGAAAGACTTTTTGTTGCAATGAGAGTGGTGAGACACTGGAACAGGTTGTCCAGAGACGTCCCATCCATAGAATCTTTCAATGGGGCTCTGAGCAACCAGATCTGATTGAAGATGTCCCTGCTCACTCCAGTGAACATGATGACATCATGACATTAGCACTGGATGATCTTTAGAAGTCCTTTCCCACCCAAACCATTCAATGAATCTGTGATTATCAAACAGTGCTTTAGCAAATATGGTGCTAAAGATGTTTTGGCATATATCTGGGGAAACAAAGGTTTTACTTAGGTTTTACTTGTACTTTGGAATGTTGACACACTGTATTTCCAACATCAATGTCTTGTCAAGATGCTGGTAAAACTGGAAAAGTAAAATGTATTTCTTTTCATTATCTTCTCTTATTTTTAAATGGTTTACTGCCCTTTAAACAAAAGTAGTGGGGATCTCAGTTTGTGCACTAGACCTTTGACAACAGAAGGACTAAGGGGCAGAAGAGTTCTGTGGCTTATCAGAGGTTGCACTTAGTCTAAGGGTACCATTTACATAAAGGGAACTAGAATGTGTATTAGTGCACAGATGGTAGAATATTGCAACCCTGCAACTATTTATCTGTGCAACTTAGTCCTCTGGCCTTAATGGCTTTCCTGTATAGAAACTGTGGATCCAAGTATATGGTCTGTGGTCTGTAAAAAAACATGTTTATATATGCAGTACAAAAGGGGGAGGAGAAAAGAACAAAAGATGTGAAGATGGCAGCAAAGAGCAAATTTTTAGTTAATTAATAAATTAATCAATCCTCTTTATTATGCACACAATTAATGTGCATTAATTAATGTACTTGAAATTAATTAACACCTTAAATTTTCCAAATTGTACTACAGACTTACTGAAATTCTTGCAGTCATAGATTGAGGCATGGTATTTGAGGGATAGCAACTGGTCCTGTCTTTTCTATTCGCTACTGACAACTGTTTTTTGATCCAGGGATTCTGTAGCTGTTTCTTAGGCCTCTTACCTTTAGTGATCTGATACCTATTTCTCAGGCCACTGATTTTGTGCTCTGCTACACAGAATAAGAGCGAATCAAGTAAATAAAATAAAGACATCAGTAAGAGAGTATTTCTTATGAGGAGTGGGAGGGAATGCACAACGTCATTTCTAGTCTTCAGAGGGGAAAAAAGAGCAATGAGTGAGTTGTCCAAAGTTGTGGGGAAAGACGAATGACATACAAATGACTCTTCCTTTCACTTCTATTTTGGAGCAGTGAATGGTGATTTGTAAAGATACTGCCATCTTACATGTATGCTATTCCTTCTCCTCTCATAGGGGCTGCGGATTATTTTTTCGGATGCTTCCAGACTCATCTTCAGAATGAGTGCTTCTAGTCATGTGAGAGCTACTCTGCGGATCTATGCAGAGAGTTATGAAAAGGATCCTAGCCAACACAATAAGGAGCCACAGGTAATGCAATAGCATTGTAGTAAGTCAGTAAGTAAAGCACTGCCTTGGTAATAGCAGTGGCTACAGATTTTCGTCTTTGATCAGAAACAACACTCAGTCCTTTGACCCATGTACTGTGTTTGTAGATGATTTTCCTGGTCTTGTAAACGTGCACCTTTTGAGGAAGGACCAGCAGTTTTAATATATAATAGTATAATATCTAACACAACGGGAATGTCAAGCGCTGAGATGCCTCATGTTAAATGCTAGGCAATGACTTCAAGTCTATTAAGAGAAGTCATTCTAATTTGAATTTTTTTCAGATTTTTTTTAGAGTTGTGATTTGATTTATGGAACAATATTTTAAAAATAAGATAATCATTTTTCAAGCACATTATCTGAGAGCCACTTAGAGAGAGTTAGGGCATCCCAAGGATTCCTCACAATCAGTGTGCAGTTAGGAAATATGGACACCAGAGTCTAAACAATGTAGAGATTCCTTGTAAGGGAAAGACTTAAAGCTGTCTAAGAATTATCTCATATCATAACCAGACCTTTTCCTAAGAAGAGTAAAGGTTGAGAGCAGGTTCCTGGATTGTCCAGCAGATGCGTTATACAATTAATAAAATAAATCACACTTCACACTTTTAGGTTCTTCTCAGTAAATGTTCTTTATGCTGTGATATACAAGAGAGGACTAAGGATATTTCATGGAAAAGAAGTTAAGCATTTGGCTTGTAGTAAATCAAACCGCTGTAGTTTTAAGTCTCGTGTAGTTTGTTCATGACTGGAGTGCAAATGCAAATCTACCAAAACATATATACTGTCAAATGAATTTGAACCCTAGGTAAGTGTTTGATGTTTCTCGTTCACCAGATTCTGACCATAAACTTAATGAGTTTCTTCTTATGCTATTAAACGGTTGTGTATCAGTCATGAAAAGTGCTTCAGTTGTCACAGAAGTGTTGTGGATCCCATGCCTGCAGATATGATCTATTAAATTTATTTGCTTTTTTTTAAAGTAACAGTTTGTATCATCAGTAACTTCTTGGTTAGAATATTTAAAAGGTTAAGGCTCCAACAGAGTAAAGGACCATATTCTGCAATTTTATTGTTTTTCTGTGTATCTAGGTTTGCCCAGCTGGCAGGATCATTAATATATTTTGCTTCATTTGCACTTGCTGCTATACTTGGTTTACATGGTAAAGTTTTGGTATCTGGGGGGCTGCAGGGGTGGCTTCTGTGAGAAGTTGCTAGAAGCTGCCTTTGTGTTAAAAAGAGCCAGTTCCAGCTGACTCGTAGATGGACCCACCACAGGCCAAAGCATTAGCCCTCTGTGATAACATCTGCAAGCATGGTAATTAACCCACTGTGCAACAACAGCAGGGAAGGGAGAAGGGGGATATTTGTGAGAAACAACTCTTCAGGCACCACGGGCAGTTCAGAATGGAGGGGGAGTTGTAGGGTGACCTGGTGGGCACCTGACAACCAGCTAAGGTCAATGCACCACAGTTACATCAGATTTTGTTAGAGCACAAATTGTTTATCAGCTGTGATTGTGCTGACCATTTTAAATATGGTTCTTTATGCTATGCAGTAAGGTACAAATAATATGAAAATAAATCATGGTAAGAGACAGACTATGAGTTGATTTTAGAGGTTTGAAGTGGACTTACTATATCCTTGTGCTGCGTAACCAAAATATGTGAGCTTGTTTCTTGTCTGACAAATCCCAGCGAAAAATAGTGGAAAACAATGGAAGATACCGGCAGCATTACCTGGCTAGACTTTTGACTATTTCATTGCAAATGAGCATGTGCATTTTAAAGTGGAATCATTACTGAATTAACGGATTGTTTTATTTTCTGTGAAAGATGTAATACTCTGGCAGAATCGAGGCTTGTGTGCCTCCTAAAGTAACATATAATCAATATTCAGTATTTAACATTCATTCTTTTATATGAGTGGAAAACAGCAAATGTTCTGAGTGAATTTTCTACTTGTGAAGAGACTAGATTGAGGGAGCAGTGGTTCTCCTCAGAAAATGAGGAATGTGGTGCCCCATTGTTACATTTCTTCTCTGTTCTACTTGCATTTGCTTGAGAGAGGTGCATAAAGTCTCACCAGCAATACAGACCATGTCCAGGGAGCAGCAGGAATGGGTCTGCTGCACAAGGCAGTAGGAACCAGGCACCCAGACCTGCTGCACCGGAGGCAGTGCCCTCCTTGTCGAGGGGACAGTCCTACAGCAGGAAAGTGAGGAAGACACAGCAGGTCTCTGGTAAAAAGCTCCCTCAGCAAAGGATGGATCAGATTCGGGGTTCATCTGGAGTGGCAGGAAATGGGACCAGAAACAAAGCTGGATACAAGGCAACAGTATGGACCTACCCAGGAGCCGGGAAGTCAGAACTGGAGACAAGATAGAACATATGTCCAAGCAATCTTTCACAGAAAGAAGCTGTGTATAGCATGGGCCTGGGTTCCATCCAGGCAGCAGAAAACCAGAGATAAGGCTGGAGACAAGCACTCCTACAGCTTAGCTCAGGCAAGGACCAGCTAGGTCAGGCTGTAGTGGGCCTTGGGCAGGGTGCCGGGGAACGTCCTCAGGGGACCTGAAGCAGGGCTTGGGACTGCCTTCAAGGATTTCAGAGTTTGGTCTTTTGTTCAGCACACCAAAAGGGTCTGTTATTCCCAGAAAAAAAGGCTAGAAGGGATTTTTTTTCTTGGAGCCTGTCAGATCACAACACTTTCGGCTGTTTGATCAGGATATTCACTAGTGAACGAATAATCCCAGGGGGTTAGAAACGTCATTGCCTTGAAACTTGCTACAGGGACTTTCCTGCATTTACACAGTGCAGACAGGCATTTTAATATCCAGACTGTCTCAGGAAATACATGGTACTGTAAACACCCTCCTCATCTCCTGCCATGTGCACAAAATCTGGGATAAATAGAAGTTTCATCTCAAGTAATACAATAAAATCTTTATTTGATTTCTCATTGCATAGTATTGCACAGCTCCCACTGCTTCTCTTTCCTTGCCCTGGCTGGATGCTTTGCCAACAACATGAGTGCATTAGAAACAACAAGGTCATAGATTGTATCTGACAGGCAGATGGCAGACATCAAGGCAGTACATAAATTTTAGGAGATCCTCATGTACAAAAATAACTAAACATTTCCCAGGAGACCATTTGTTAGTCTTCAGTGAGATATATAAAAGTGAGTGAATAAAAAACTTCTTTTTCAGAAAACAGCATTGCTGGGAAGGGTTGCCGTAGTTTTCCTGATACAGTAATTCCCTTATTGTCTGGTTTGCTTTGAAGTTCATACTGACATGCACATATCTAAAAGCTGTGACAGATTTGAAGTTTCAAGAACTTTTTTGTCTATTGGCTGTCAGTAATAGGAACACAGCATGTGTGTAAGTGGTCAGTTATTGAAAAAGCATTGACATAAAGAAGTATGTTAAATATATACCTTATATATTACCTCATGGTATTTAAGAAGATGGTTACATTTGAAATGATAAATGCATATTTGTCTGTAATGGATCTTTGTAATTGAGGAGACAACTATATGTGGTTTCTGTGTTATTGCACTCTTTGTGAGACAGCTGATGAGGAAAAGCTCCCTTTCATGCCTTTTATATCATAAACCAAAACAAGATTATTTGATGGTTGGCTACTTAAGTAAATATTCGGTTGGTTCTGTTTATTGCACCATCTCTTTCCAGCATTTGTTTTATATAATGCACTGCTCCATGTTTTTGCCTGGTGGCAATCCCAGTCAATACTTGAACAAAAGGCAGAAATACCTTGATATATCTTTTTGCTTTTTGTCACAAAAAATATATGTCTCTGTCTTGACAGACAACTCAATCATGTTGGAGGTTCCATTTTGTGGAATCGTTATGGTAATTAGCTTGAATTTGCCTCATACCAGCATCCTTTTTCCCCTTCACTTTCCTTTCAGACAAAGCCTTTTCCAAAATTAATCATTCAACTTCACAGTAGTGTTCAAGTTCTTTCAGTTTGCTTCTGTAATCTTTGACAATGTAACTTCTGATGGTGAGTCTTTTGGAGATAAGCAGACGTCTGAACTATGTCTTCCAATGTGCATGTTGAGATGTGCATATTATTCTGGAACACTGTGGCACTTTTTGAGTTGAAGTGGACCTTTTTGACCTTTTGTTCCAATTTATATGTAGGCCAGTATGTGTTGTAAACCGTAGGGGTTAATTAATATAAGAGTCACCCAAATCATATTTTAGTACCGTCTTTCATGCAATTAATTGGTAAGACTTTCTACCTAGAATAAAGCATAGACAACTTCCTGATCTACAAAAAAAGGGTCCAGAGGAAAGTGGCAAAGTATGCCAATAATTAGAAGTCTGGATAAATGTGAATAGCCATGACTTCTGGCTGTTGAGTGATCCATTTAAAGAAATTTGCAGAAGCAGCTTCATGGACACCTGGGAGATAAGGGGTGGTTACTTTTTTCTGTTCAGTTCTTCCTGTAAGCCAGTATCAACAGTGAAAATCAGGAGCAGTAAAGAAAAATTACGGTCATACTCTCTCCAAAGTATATCAGAAACAATTCAAACAAATCAAATTCACTTCAGTGTGTTACACATTTGAATATTGTGTAACTTAGAGTGGTGATGCAATCTAGATCTAAAACAAAGTCTTGAAAACAATGCCCAACACTTTTCTAAAACTGTAATATTCTGCTCTAGAATTAAAGACTACTCCACTGACGTGCCTTGTCACAGGTGATGCCCCCCATCACTAGGCATTCCTGAGAATAGTGCTTTCCACATAGTTTCTACATGGAAGATATATAATTTAAAATTATTTCTTTAACTATTCAACTAGGCATCCAACTAGCTTTTCAGAAAGCTCAGGTCTTTATAACAAACAACAGGTTTCTCTCTGAAGTCTTGTAGGCATTGGCATGTATCTTTTTCTAAGCAACCGAAGTGATGAGTTTTCCTAAATTTAATACAGATGTAAAAAGTAGAGATATGTTCAATGGGCATGAAGTACTAAAATAAGAGTTTGTTGACCTTCAGTCTCATTTATAGCCGTACTTTATTAGGTCACCTCAATATTTGATATTTGTACAGCCCCACACGTCTTGTCGTTTGTCTAGCCACATAGATTTATTATTGAACTTGGATAAGAATCAAACAGGAAGTTTCATATACAAAGACAAAGGAAGAAATCATCCACTGTGCTTGTATTTTTAAATCCAGTGTATTCTTTAAACAACATGTAGCACTGCTGTTTCAGGATAAGTGTCCTGGAAAGAGTGTCAGTAGTCAGTAGTATGTATTATTCTGATAATGACTTAATTAGCTCTGTTTGCAGTACATTATTATTTATTATGTGAATTCTGTCAGCAATAAATAGGTGTTGTCATAGAGTCACAGAATTATAGAATGGTTTGAATTGGAAGGGACCTTAAAGATCATCTAGTTCCAACCCCCCTGCCATGGGCAGGGACACCTCTCACTAGACCAGATTGCCTGGAGCTCCATCCACACCTGACTTTGAAGATGGAGGGTGGAACACCTACAACTTCTAGGGGCAACCTGTTCCAGTGCCTCACCAGCCTCACAGTAAAGAATTTTTTCCTAGTATCTAATCTAAACTACTCTCTTTCAGTTTGAGTCCATTCCTGTTTGCCCAGTCACTACATGTAACTGTAAAAAAATTGCCCTCTTTTTGTAGGCTCCCTTTAGGTGCTATAAGGCTGCAGTTAGGTTACCCCCAGGCTTTCTCTTTGCCAAGCTGAACAAATGCAGTTCTATCAGCCTTGCCTCATTGGGCAGGTGTTCCATCCCTCTGTTCAGTTTGGTGTCCCTCCTTTGGATTTGTTTTGCAGATCCATATCCTTCCTGTGCTGGGACCCCGGAGCTGATGCAGCCCTGCAGGTGGGGTCTCACCAGGGCAGGGCAGAGCAGAGCAGAGGGGCAGAATCCCCTCCCTGGCCCTGCTGCCCACACTGCTCTGGATGCAGCCCAGGACACGTTTGGCTCTCTGGGCTGGGAGTGCCCATGGTGGGCTCATGTCTGGCCTCTCACCCACCAGCACCCTCAAGTCCTTCTGGGCTGGGCTGCTCTGATCTGTCCATCCCCTAGCCTGTGTTGATACTGCAGGTTGCTTCAACCCAGGTGCAGCATCTTATATTTGGTCTTACAAACTCCATGAGATTCCCATGGACCCATTTCTCAAGCTTGTCCAGGTCCCTCTGGATGGCATCTCATCCTTCAGGTGTGTCAACTGCACCACTCAGGTTGATGTTGTCTGCAAATCTGCTGAGGGTTCACTTGATCCCTTTGTCTGTGTCATTAATGAAGATATTTAACAACACTGGTCCCAGTATGGACCCCCAAGGGGCACCACTTGTCACTGAAGTCCATGGAGACTGAGCCATTGACCACCACCCTCTGGGTGTGACTGTCAAACCAATTCCTCATCCACCGAATATTCCACCCACTGAATCCATCTCTCTCCAATTTAGAGAGAAGGATGTTGTGGGGGATTGTGCCAAAGGCTTTACAGTAAAATGACAGATAAATGACATCTGTAACCCTTCCCTTGTTCACTGCTGCAGTCACCCCATCATAGAAGGCCACTGGGTTGATCAGGTGGGACCTGCTCTTGGTGCAGTTGTGTTGCCTGTCCTGAATCGCCTCCCTGTCCCACATGTGCACAGCTCTAGGGGCATCTGTTCCGTGATCTTCCCAGGCAGAGGTGAGGGTGACAGGTCAGTATTTCTCCAGGTCCTCCTTTCTACCCTTCTTAAAGGTGGGTACCATGTTTTTCCCTTTTTCCCGTCACCTGGGACTTGCCCTGACTGCCATGACTTTTCATATATCATGAAGAGTGACTGTGCAACTACATCAACCAATTCCCTCAGTCGTGTGCAATCTATATTGGGTGCTCTTCAAATGGGATGCAGCAAATGACAAATGCTGCAATTACTTTTGTTGAACATTAGTGAACAATGTGCTAGTTAGCTACAGAAGACTATCAGCAGCCAAGCAAAGATTTTGGGGCAGGAGTTATTTCTTTGTGTTTTTATTGGAAAAGGCAAGGCAATTATAAAGGAAAAAAAAATTAAAAGGTTAAAAATACATCTTGATCATCAAACACTGAATTTTTGGAAAGTGAGCAGCAGAGGGGAAAAGCCCCTGATTTTTGGATGGATCTTGCTTGGTACATGAAAAAATTTTGTTATATGTGATTGCATTTATGAGTGGTTATAAAAAGTGATTGTTTATGGTGTGAGATGGTCCAAGAGCAGGAACTCAGATCAACGACCCAGAAGTCCTGGGTTCTACATCACTTAATTGGGACAAAATGAAAGGACTCTATATGATTCTGTCAAGACATTGATACAACACTAAGCACAAGTGCAGTTTTCTAGACAATTTTTGCATCTTTGTTTACTTTTGAGGCTTTGTGGTTTTTAGCATGGCTCTAGTTAGCTTTCAGAACATACAGTACGGTCCATAAAAATCATATAAAGTTGTTCTTGTTTTATCTGGCTAGAATTAATTTTCTTCGTAGTAGGTGGTACAGTGCTGTTTTGGATTTGGAATGAGAATAATGTTGATAACACACTGATGTTGTAGTTGTTGCTAAGTGGAACTTAGTCTATGTCAAGGACTTTTCAGTCTTCCATGTTCCCTCAGGGAGGAGGTGCACAAGAACCTGGGAGGGACCATAGCTGTGACAGGTGACCTGAGCTGGCCAAAGGGATATTCCACACCACAGAAAGTCATGTTTAGTGTATTAACTGTGGGGGAGTTGTCTGTGAGGGGCAGATGGCTGCTCAGGTCAGGCTGATCATCAGTCACTGTGTGGTGGGCTGCTGTATTAGCATCACTTGTGGGAGTTCGGTTGGATTTTATTCCTCACTCTTTTTCCTTTTGTTATTCATTTTGTTATTGTATCTTAGTTTATTTCAGTCATTAAGCTTTGCTTATCTCAACACACAGGTTTTACGTTTTTCTAATTCTCTACCAGTCTGCCAGGGGCAGGGGAGTGAGCGAGCAGCTGTGTGATACTTAGTTGCTGGCTGGATTTGAACCATAATAAAACTTCTGCCTTTACCATTAAAATTCATAAGATTTTCCTACAGGACACATGTAATGTGGAGACTTATATCTGTTTGAACATACTCTTAGATAAAGCACCATGTTTGTGCTATTCAGGTAATTTAGCTTCAGATTGTTCCCAAAGTCACACTGTAGAGTGAACAAATTTTAAATCAACTGGGACTGCAAAGGAAATAAATCATGGGACAGTAATTATAAAGTATTCCAGGAATCAAGGAAATTAGTTAATCAAACCTGATCTTCCCTCAAAGCTCTTTGGATATACTAGGAAAGAGCTAACCTTTTGCAAACATAGATGTCTTCATGCTCCACTTGGTTTACATTTTCCTTCTGTTTATTTCACCCCTCATGCCCGCCCTTCTCTACCGCCAGAGGCAGAACAACTTTACCTTTGCTTCTTGACCTTTATTGTAATTTTGTTTCATTTAAGAGGCAGGCCATGCACAAGAATAGAGAGGTCAGTATCCTTTTTTCCTTTGGAAGGTGTTCTTCTTCATGGTGATCAGCTGAACACCATCAGTGCTGTGGATGTTACAGAGTCAGTTCAGTTTCTTTCACTATGAACCACATATCTGAGATATTTTTGGACAGGTGGCTGTAGCCTAAACCTTTCAAAGACTTCTGGGTTTTTTTGGAATGGAAGGCCAAAGCAGGCACACTGTGCTGAGCTGTGTGTTGAGCCCTTACAGCAGAAGCTCTGCAGGATGTGCAGGCACATGCTGAGCTTGTAACACGCAAGCAGGTACGTTTCAGCCCTGCCTAACTTTTAGATAAACCAGATGCATCATGGGACAAATCCTATCTGAGACCTTAATTAGAAGAGAGGTAATTTTATGGAATTTTCTTGCAAGATCACAGAGAGAAAAATTACTAATGAGCCAAGCAGGAGTGATACATGTCTGACAGCTCTGGTACAGATTATTCCCAAGCAAAAGGCTTTTTAGTCTTTATTTGCCTGATGTTAGATATCTGCTTGCTTGATTTATTTCCTCATAATCATTCCTTCCAGAGTACTTTTTTAGAGATATAATTTCTATCTGTGATTACTAAACCAAGATTCTGATTAAGTCAGTTCTGTTAATTTTCAATTCTTAAATTGTATCTAAGGGGTAACATGCCATATGTCCGAAACGGTTGCCAAGAGGTAAATGAGCTATTTAACATACAGAGTAATTTCAATTGTCACTTAGAGTTGAAATGTCAATAGAAAAGTTTTACAATTTCTCAAGTAGACAGAACCAATTAAGAATACTTCTTAAAAAGATCTTGAAATATAGAAGTCTTTCTAGAGGAATATTAGTGATAAAATGGTTGCTGGCTGAGATTTATATCTCGCAACTGAAATGTAAACTGTTCATGGGAGAGGTACAGGAATTTTTAAAAGGCATATGTAGTCCTAGTTTCTTGTTATTCTGTCCTGTTATTGGCATTCCAAATATAATGCACTTTTGCCTTTTTTACATCTTTTGGATGAAAAAAGTGTAAAAATAAAATTGAAGTGTGGAAAGACAGAATTAAAAAGGACTTTCTCTGTTGAGAAGCATGATTGCAACAAGCAGAATACTTAGTAGTAATTGGAATAATTTGTCAAGCTAAATTGTTTTTGTAAATGGATGTCACATAAACTCATTTGATTCTGTGTTTTGTTCCAGCATTGTGTAAGGTGTTGCTTGTGAATTTTTTTTTTTTTAATTCATAATGCCTTTGTTGCCTAAAACAGCAGGGTCCAGTAAAGTGGGTCAGTAGAGTTGCTTTTTAATTTTTCTTGTACTTTTTTAGATTAAATAAGAGGTTTCTTAGAGAAGTGCTAGAGAAGTTCAAATGCTTTAGTCTCATCGAGACCTTATAAATTGGCACATTTTAATATTTACTTTTGCAGCCTTGCTCATGGATGTGAATTTGTGCTCTACATACTAATCTTCTCTAAGTATATTTGACTTTAATAGACTCGTGTTCTGCTTCAGTGATTATTCAGTAGATAGATATCTACAAATATGGAGCTTTTTTAGTAATAACATGTCAGACTGCTCACACTTGTGCATAACCGAGCTTAATCAGAAACTCACTTGACACCAGTGGCATTCATGGTGTTATTCCATGACTCTGCTTGCACAGTTAAACTCTTCACTCTTTTGATTTAACTGTCTGACTGTTTGCATATATAAAGCAAACACCTCATTCTGTCAGAAACTGTTAGGTGGCTGAAACAGATTCAAATTACTGATTATATAGGCTTATAAAAAAAGATACCTGTAAGTTTCAGCTCTCCAGAATTACTGTTCTGTTTCATTTGATTGTCAAACCTAACATGTGTGAAGCTGGAATTAGTTTATTTGAAAGGGGCAACTGTGGGAAATCTCTAGGCATCAAAGAATTAGATGGGTAACCAAATATATGAGTCTCTGAAAAGAAAATTTTCATGAAACTCAGCTCTGCCATTTTATCTTTGTGAATCATTTAACTAACTGAAAGAAGATCCAACTGCCATTTCAGAAATTGTGTTTTACTTGATTTTCATGTGGTACTATCATCATTGTTATCTGTACTCACGCATCCAGATATATAAATGGCTATTTAATAAAGTCTGTAGCCTGAAACTTGAAAGTTTATGCCATTCTGTTGGAATTTACCCAGTTAATACAATTGCATATGGTATTAGTCAAAAAATACTTCTGTGAATTCTGTTAAGGTAGGTAGTTGTTACAGTACCTTCTGACCCTAAGCTTCACATATTAAGTGTATTTAGGAAGAAAATACCATCTGTGTGGCTTCCTCTCATCAGAATAGAAACAAGTCTACCTCAGTTATTTCTAGGTTGTTTTGTACTGCAGATTTCAAAGAGCTCCACATTTCCTGTTACACAGAGATGTGATCAGTACAGTATGTATTTACAGGTTTCTCTTTTCTGCATAGCTTAGGTATACTCAGTGTAACACTTCACAAAACATATGCTAAGCATGATACTTCGTTGTGTCAATTACAACAGTAATAGACACTATATCTGTGCCACTTTTTGATATTATTATTTATTATTATTATTGTATAATTGTACAGTTAAAAAAAGGATTTATAAATATAAGATGTCTTTTGATATTTCTGCTGTTTGTAATTCAATGTATTTCTTCATCTTTAGGCTGTGCTGAGTCCTCTTATAGCAATTGCACTGAAAATATCTCAGATTCATGAGAGGACAGGACGAAAGGGACCCACTGTCATCACCTGAAGCCACAGAAGATTGTTAAACCAGGGCCAAAAGAGGAACAGCAAGGAATGAGACAGAACCTTGTTAAGACTTGTTAGCCATTTGTGCCTTGTATGATTTTAAAAGTTAGGTAGGAAGAAAAATTCAATATAACATTAAGCATAATCATTTGCATTGATCTCCAAATGCAATAGTGTATTGACTTTGTTTTACCTACAGTATCATAATTTCTGATTACAATATAACCAAAGAAAGAGGCCTTAACGTTCAAATTTTATCGGTAATGTAGCAGAAAATGACAACTGCTTGGTTTTGAATGCAGTGGTAAAAGTTGGAGAAATTTCAGTTAGGGGGAGAGAGGGAGGAGTTGCAAAACAAAGACATGCTTGGTGAGTATTGTTTGGGATTCTTGTCACCTTCTGGTATGTTTCTGAAGAGGTGTACAGAGCATGTCTGAGTCACAGGGCCGTGTGCTAAGCTCTGCACGGGGTGTATTTCCTCCCCTGGCTCCAAGCCTCCTCTCCAGCCTCTCCTGTTGCTCACAGATGCACGCTGACAGCAGTGCTGTATACACACTTACACTTGCTTCCAAAGATGGAGTTATTCCATACTTTTTACCCCTGCATTTAAAACATATCAATGTGACTTGTGCCTTTAGATTTTCCTTATTTTTTGACTCATTTGTTGTTTTCCTCCAAAAGGAGGCCTTTCTGCTATAAAGCTGATTTTGTCCTTCCAGCAATATGTCGGGTATGGAATCTGACTGTCTTCCACAATATTCCTCATGTCAGGAGGTGATACTGGTGCTTACTCTGTTAGAAAGATAATCTCTGCAAGTTCAGCAATTCTTTAAGGAGGACTTACCGGAGTTTTTTTAAGTCCTCGGAATACTCAGGCTCCACTTACCACAAAGTAAGTGAATGAGAGAGAATTAAAAAAATGCTAATCAATTGAATAGAAATACTAGTCTCATTCACCCTCTGGACACGGTTCCTGTTAAATTCTTCGTAACAGTGGATCATGCAATAAAAATTGGGGAAGTGCAAGAGACGTCCCGGCATAGATCTGAGAAGGCTGTTGGGGATATGGACATCAGCATTTTTCTGCTTGTGAGATGATACAGCAGTTCTAGCTACAATACTGTGCTCTGAAGAGGAACACAAACACTTTATGCATGTGATTTGCTTGAAAGCTTTGCTTCCTTGGAAATGATGTGGTCACATGTATCATTTGTCAAGGTGGCTTTGTGCAGCTTGCCTCTTTGCAGTGTATTTCAGTTCATTGTGGTTGTCAAATTTTAGTGCAATTTACATAGTATTCCAGCAAAGGAAGTTGTTTCAATTTCTTTCAACACACAATTTTTCTGTTAAAAAATGGCTATGGCACTTAGTATACAATAAAGAGTAATGCTGTATATCTGTCTTAATACGTAATTGTGGACAAGACACCCTGCACTTTCAAGCATCCTAATAAAATTGCCTTTATTACAATTACCTTATTACTTACTTGACTCTAAACAAATGAGGTATGAATGTTCTCACTTAGTATCCTACCTTACCATTAAGTGTTCCCATAAACCAAAAGAGATTTTAAGACTTCAGTTCTTTTTATAAAGATTTTTCTTTTATATATATGACCATGACATTCTCATACATCTTGGACATCTACTTTTCATTGTAAGAGCATTCATCTTCACAGAAACCTTGTTTATCTAATACTTTATATTTATTTGGGATTAAACTTCTCTAGGTGCAGGATAATAAGCTCCTAACTAGTAGATCACACATGGTCAAATATAGACACATTCTGGATTATGACAGTGTAAATTACTGGGTTGCGTGAACGAACACTGGAAGTCAGTCCACTAAAATTCTAAAATCTCTTGCACATTCTCTGACAAATGATTTTTGATCACACAGTGAACTAGCTGTTTATACTATGGAGTATCCTATTTGCCATGCTTTTCTGGAATGGGGAGAATGCAGTTTTAAAAGATGTACTAAAAGGTACTTTTTTCTGGAATGGGGAGAATGCAGTTTTAAAAGATGTACTTAAAAGGTGTCTCTCAGGATGCAGCAAGAAGACTCAAGAACAGATGAAGACTGTGAAGAAACATCCTTGTGCTTTTATCGGAAAGCTGTCACTAGAGCTGCAGTAGGTGGCAGTGTGCCTTCATGAAGGCAGTCATCATAAACAAAGGGCATATTTTAAAATCTCTGTCCTGGCTGGAGAAACATTTGTTGTGCCTGTGTACTGAAAAGGAGAAAAGGGCTGTTTGTGTGTGGTTTTGAATGGGTGTCAAACAACAGACTTGCAGAAGTAGCCTAACCCCAAATCCACTTACCATCCCCTTTTTTATGGTGATGGGTGATACTAATAAAATATAACTGATATTTTCCACCGGTTAATTGCTTTTCTCTGCAAGAAGATGAATAAAACTTTGTAAGGCTCAAGTACAGCTCTTTATATGTGATGTGTATGGGAGAGGACTCTAGCCACAGTCTTACAGAGTGTGCTGCATTTCGTGAGGTCTTGTTATTATTAACATAAGAGATGAATGAGTGGAAAAAAGCAAGGTATGTGAACTTAGAAGAAGATGAAAAGCTCTTAAAACCAGACAATACATTTAGCAGAGGGAAAACTATTATTCATCTTGTTCATCATATCACAGTGTCTAGGCACTGTGACAGAGACCCACACCCTTTTGTGTTATTGTTTAATTAGCAGCTTCCTGAAGTCTGGAAGTTGCAAAATTCCTGTATTATTCAGCTGTGATTGCACTAACATTTACTTGGATAATTCTGTTTCCCAAACCCTCATATTTTGTCTGTGTTCAGAGACAATTCAGAGGGCAATATACTACTCACCTGAACCTCAGGATCACAGATGATCCTCGAGACTGGAAGGGGCTGTCTAGTTCATCAGGACTAAAATCACCTAGTCTGTGTCCCAGATCACAGCAGAGTCTAGTTGGTTTTAATTATCTCCATGGGCTGAGATGCCAGAACTTCTCTGGGCAAACTGTATGTCATGGTTTGAAAAAAAAGGTAACTTTTTTACCTGGAGGGACTTTTGCAGTTTCCTGTGGGTGCACCTTCCTGCAAGCCTAAAAAGCCAATTAGTTGCTGGTTCTGAGATGGACACTCTATCTAGCCACTTAGGAAAACTAGAAATGTCCTGTGATTCACATTTTAAGATAGGAGAAACGTAAGCTTCTTTGGTTTCTGACTTCTGAACAGGTAACAGCAAAGCCCCACAAGGCCTGGCAGGCGGCGGTGCCGGGCCTACTCGGCTTGGGGCCTACCGACCCCGAGGTCCAGGCCCTTCCTGCTCTGCCAGGGCAGGAGCTGAACCTATGCTTCGCCCGCAACTGCCGGGTAGGGGGAGGGGAGAGCTATCAACCTGTGCCGCAGCTGTGGCTTTCCCCCCTCACCTCTCTCTTTGGGCAGCGCCGCCGCGGCTCCTGGCTGCTGGGTGACCCAGGCCCCTTGCTCCCCCTCCCTCCCTGGGGCGATGTGCAGCTCCATGGGGCCGGCCCGGCTTTCCCAGGCCGGGCCCTTCCTGCTCCCCAGAGCAGTGCCGGGCCGAGGGGCCAAGTGGGACTGGGCCAGGGAAGGCCCACCCAGCCGGGACAAGTCTACAGTACTGGGGGCCAGGCCTGAGTTTCACCCGCAGCTGCCAGTGCAGGGGAGGGGGCCGCTGTTGCCGAGTTCCCGCTGCTCCCTTCTCTCTGGGAGCGGCAGCCGCTGCTGAGATGTCACAATCCCTGCTCCCTCCCTCCCAGGGACGGGAGTGCAACTGCTGAGTACTGCAGTGGTTCCTGCCTTCCCCGCTCCCCCGCCTCTCCGAGGGAAGTTTCCAGCAGCCTCTGGCCACTGCTGAGCAGAGGTCATGTGAGCACCAACAGAACCGGGAAGAGAGATTAACCCTCTCAGTGCATAGAGAGACTCAGATATAACTCTTTAAGTGCAAAAAGGGACTCAGAAAAAGTAAAGACACAGAAGAAAACAACAGAGACACTGAGGTCAACAAAAATAAGACTGAAATCTCAGAGGAAGGAGAAAGAAGAGATGCTTTAAGTTGAAATTCTTCTGTAGAGCCATGGTAATAGTCTATATCAAACTATTCCTCGTAACTTATATTGTACAAATTGGGGGGATGCAACATTCTAACTTAACTTCCACCAGCATATCTTGATGGGATTGATGTGCACTGTGCACCTGTATTCACTAAGGCTTCATATTTTTGTGGTTCTGAAGAACANCTGTGAAATTGAATCCACGAAAGAACTGTGTTCTGGTGGGAAGTCTCCACGGCATAGCAGGAGAGACTCTTTTTCCCAACTGAACTGATGAAAGTCTATTTTAAGGGTGGTAAACTGACTAAAGATCTCTTAAGTTTTATTTCTTTATGTTGTTGATGAAAAAAGAGTTGTTGGTAAGGAAAGACAAATGAGGTGGGGGAAAAGAAACGTCTGGAGGTTTATTCTAATTCTTACTATTTCTTGTTTCTTTTTTTCCTTTTAGTTTTGTTAATAAACTACCTTTATACCTTTAAGGTTTTGGACCTGCTTTGCATTTCTCCTAATCCTTATCTCACTACAGAAATGAGTAAGTAAACTCAGTAAGTGCACTGGTGTTCGACCAGGCTACTTAGACCACTACACTAAATTATCACCTGGTGTGAGGAGGTGACGTGAAACCACTACACTGTACAAGTGATTGACTGCTCCCATAGTGAAAAAAAAACCCCAAAAACCCTACAGCAAAACCTTCTTGAGTGTTCAGATGGAATTTCATGTGATTCAGTTTGTTCCCATTGCCTCTTTCCTGTCACTGAGAAGAGCCTAGGTCCGTACACTTCTTTCTTTCCCATCAAGTATTTCTAGAAATCAGTAAGATCCTTCAAGAGCCTTTTCTTCTTCAGACTAAACACTCCCAACTCTCTCAGTGTCTCACCATATGACAAATTTTCTAGTCCCTTTTTCTTTGTGGCCCTTTGCTGGAGGTACTCTGGAATGTCCATATCTGTGTTGTACTTGGGAAGCTCAGACTGGGACCCAGCACTCCAGATATATCTTAACTCTACCAGTGCTGAGCAGAAGGGAAGGATCACCTTCCTGAGGCTGCTGCTGCTGTTTTTCCTGATGCAAACCAGTGTGTCAATTGCTGTCTTTGCTGGTGAGTTGACAACTTTTGGTTAATCCTGTGACCCTTCTCTTTGTAGCTGTTTTCTAGCCCACTGGCCCCAGCATGTATTGGTGTCTGGGTTTGTTCATCCACAAGGGCAGGCAGGACTTTCCTTTGTTGAACTTCAATATTGTAGAAAGTCACCAAGTTGCTTAAGCACAATTTGCCTTTCATGAATCCTTCCTGATCGTAATCACCTTCTTGTCCTTGGCTTTGGCAAGGGTTTCCAAGATTGGCTACTCCATCACCTCCTCAGGAACTCAAATGAGGCTGACCAGCCTGTAACTCCCCAGATCCTCCTTCTCTTAAGGACAGAAGTGGTACTTCCTCTCTTACCTCAGGGACCACTACTGGTCACCCACAAGGCAATAGAGGGTAGCTTGCAATAGCATTACTCAGCTTCTTCAGCTCTGTGCATGCCGTCCTAGGTCATTCCATGGAAGTGTGTATGCCCTGTTTTTTCAAGTACTCCCTGACTGTTTCTTGCTCCATCCGAGGTAAGTATTTCTCTCTCCATATTTTTCCTCTAGGTTCAAAGGCCTGTGATTCCTGAAGGCTGCTTTTACCAGTAAAGATGGAGGCAAAGAAGACATTGAGCACCTCAGCCTTTTCTCTGTCCTCTTTCAACTCTTGTAGCTGTAGAAATGTTCCCCATTGCCCTTCACATTTTTCACCTGTCCTAGTTTCAGCCAGTACAGAGTTATTTTTCCATTTGCTGGGATGAGGGTGTGGGAAGGGCATGGAGGCTGGAGCCATATGGATGTGTACAGGTGATTTATTCCATACCAGTCGTGTCATTGGTGTAGGGCATACCTTTGGGTGGAAGAAAAGGCAGAGTGGAAGCACAGCTGTTTTTCCTCTTCCTTTATCTGTGGAAGCAAGGTGCCAAATAGGGTGGTGTGCAGTTGGTGTGGCCAGGGCAGACCAGTGCAGACTGGCTTGGAGGGTTTTTCCATCATTGTTTTCCATTGTCCAAGGCATGGGATAAAAACCCTGTGTTGGCTGTGGTAATGTCCACCCTTTTTCCCTTGTCCTGGAAAAGCTGCATGCCACCGGCTGTGGTAACAACAGGACGGTTGGACTTCCATAAGCATTTTTTACTTGTTATCACTCTCTATTATACATTGTTATTATTACGATTGTTGCTGTTACTATTTGTTTTCCTTATCTCATTACTGTTGTTCCAATAAATTGTTGTCTCAACCCAATAATCTCTGCCTTTTTGTCCCTTTCTCACTGGAGGGGGTGGAGGGAAAGGAAGTGGCTGTTTGGAGCTCAGTTTCCAGCTGGTCTTAAACCACATCACTTCATTCAGCTCCAGGTGGGCTTTGGCTTGCCTCATCTCATCCCTGCATGACTGTACAGTGCTCTGTATTCCTCCTAATTCAGCTGTCCCTGCTTCCACTTATCATACGTTTCCTTTTCATTTCCGAGTTTAGTCAGGACCTATCTGGCTGTCCATGCAGGTCTTTTGCTGCTTTTGTTTGAACTCTGCATATCAGGTTGAAGCATTCCTGAGCTTAAAGAAGGTGATCTTTGAAAATTAAACAGCTGTCCTGGACTTATCTTTTCTCCAGGGCCAGAACCCATGTGACTCTTCCAAGCAGCTCTAAATATGTTAAAGTCTGCTCTGCAAACTTTGCTTCCGCTCTTTGCTGTTCTCCCTCCTCTCAAATTTCTGAGTTCACCCTCTCAGGATCACTGCAGCAAAAACCTTCACATGCCCACACATTTCTTCTGGTGTTGTGAGTGCCAAGATTGGCTTCTCAGTCACCAGTGTCAGGGAGTTGTTTGTCAATGCACTGAAAGAATCTGTTCTGTTCTGAAGCTTTCGTTTGGCTGGTTCATATCCCTCAGCCCAAAGAAAATGTATTTTAATGTAAAATTTCCAGCTGCTACTCTTGGCAAAGATAAAGTCATGCTATTAAATATGATCAAAAGCAAAGTGTTTAAAACCTTTTGCTGCCTTAAGATTGTTGACATTTTTGAGCTTGTTGCCCATGCCATTTTGCATTAAGTTCATCACCAAATAGTTCATTAACTGAAAAGACAAACTTAAAACCAGATTGTATCAAAATATTAGATATTAACATAAATGTTCTCCTTATCTCAGTAACTTTTTTGTATCAAATACTTTATTGCATAGTACAGGTTGAAGATGCATTTCTCTTCAGTTTCACATTTCTGGATCCATTATGACCTCACAACACCTGCTGGTGCTAAAAAGGGCACTGCAGGACTCTTGTGGAATTGGGAGAAAGGAAAGGTCTTCCTGATTTTCATAAATTTATGTGGAAATGCTCTGAATGCATTTCCTATAGCAAACCTCTCCAAGAGCAAACTTCAGTGGTACTCCTGCAATATGTACTCCTCTCAGTATGACCCAGAACTGTAGTCCCATCCATTTCCCACTCTTTTGGTCTTGCTTTAATATCACCTAGTGGAAAAGTTAGATTTTCACAGGGAAAAAAAAAAAAAATTAAGCTAAGCATGTACAGGACAAGCATTTTACTGTGGGATATCTCCTGGTTCATTAGTCTCATCTGCTGTGATTGATGCCGGCACTAATACTTTGCAATACTGGCTGCCTTCAGAATCTGGGACTCTGGACTAAAGAAGCAAGAGATTTTGTGGGATGGATATGGTAATGCTAGGACGTAAGGCCATAATGAGGTCACTCAAGTAGATCCTCTCTTCAACTGTTTTGGAAATAATGTGTTGTTCTCCTCTGACTTTTATGGTTTTCTGTGCTGTGCTGCTTCTCAGTCACTTTGAAAAATATTTGTGTCTCCTGTCTCTTTCAGGGACTGTTTTTTCTCCCTCTGGGTACTTTAATACATTTCTCATCACCAACTTGTCTTGAAAGGATTTTTTCTTCCTCTGTAGCTTGTCCAACCCAGTTTATTCTTCTTTTCCTTTTATCTACAGCAGCTGAAGTACTGTATGTTCTTCCCAAAAAGGATGAAAATTCTTTTAAAGACAAAACTGATTCAACTGTCAGTTCCCTAGCCTTAGCCATGGCTACCACCATGGCTTGCATGTACAGCTGTAATGCTTAACTTGTAGTCTTATAGTACGTGAGCATCTGGAGGGTGTGATAGCTTTTCTGTCTCGCTGGTCACCTAGTAACAAAACTAGGAATGGACGGCCCAGAGAGGTGAAACATGCCCCATTCCTGCTAAAATTCAAGGTCAGATTGGACAGTGCTCTGACCAACCTGATCTAATTGAAGATGTACCTGCTTGTTGCAGGGGCTTGGACTAAATGATCTTTTCCAATCCAAACCTTCCAACCCAAAAAGAAAAATTCCATCTAAAGTGAATGTTACAAATTCAAATCTGAGTGAACCTTCATGAAATTTTTCTTGTCATCTGGAATTACAGATAACAGTGGCCTGGATGCAAATTTGCCTCAGTGATTTTGTGGCAGGAAGGATACATGCAGCAGAAGGATGAATCCAAGCCTGTCCTTTTTCTAGTACTTCTTGTGTAATTATGAAGCCACTTGTGTCAGAAACAGGGTACAGGGTTCCTTTTTCAGTTCCCACAGTCTTGAGTCTGCTGTGACAGAAGCAGCTGCTCTTAGAATTGGCTCAGAGGAGTCAGAGACAGTTTTTTCTCCTGCAATTGGTAGTTCCCTCTGAGGAGCTGTAAGCATAACCAGAGCTCTCTCTTTGGCAGCTAGGTGGTGTATTTTATTGTGCCCTTATCCTGAATCATGGGCACCTCATATCATATAATCAAATACAAGGCATTTGTTTTAAATAAAAAATTTATTCATGAATTCACTAGTAAAATAGCAGTTATTTTTACCCCCACATAAAACAAATAACTTGAAAGGCATACAATACAAAAATAATCAGTTGCAACACATAATCCGCAAATTTCAAACAAAAGCTGATTTCATACCTTTCCCAAGTCAGTCACTTTTGTCTCAAAACCAAAAATGACAGCTTTCATCTGAAACTCCTTATGAAGGACAAGTCAAGATTGATAACACCATAATGCTTCATTGATCTTGCAGCATAGGAAACTTCTGTTGCCAGAGATGGTGACTTCTAGATACAGCCTGAGCATTTCTATCTCTATGGAGATTTATTTTAATTTGAAATACTGAGCACTTTTACATATCCCCTCCAACTCCACTTTAAGTCACAAATTATCTATGTTTTACCTGTGCAATTTCACCCTAAGTAGTGTACCATTAGGGATCACAGACACAAATGTTCTTCCAATTTTCGCTGCTTCACAGATGCAGGATTTTACTGGCTGCCTGTTTCTCATGTTTTGACAGGTGTTGCTCTTCCTGAGGTCCTCTGGAAGTCTGTATCCTGTTGGCAGCTGATTTATTGCATGGATACATGAGAATTTAACCCCCATCTGGGGTTTGGGTCTTGGTCAGCTGTCTGCTCCACAGATAATGTGTATGGTGGTGGCTGTTCCTGCTCATTTGTTTCACTGACAAACTCTGCTCTGCTTTCACTATATGGAGGCGGAGGAGTATCAATGAATTCTTGCTGTTTCAGTGTAGAGGCAACTGACAGTGGGGAGACCAGTTTTTCAGGATCTATGCTGTCTTCGTAAGAGGGAGGATAGAAGTCAGGCCTAAAATAAGCAAACCAAAAAGAAACACATCATGGTGAAATGTGATTTATCTCACAGAGTTTGGTTAGATACTTTTTCTATTATGTTCCCAAAATGTACATGAGACTTTAACTGTAAACAGACACCTAAGTGTTTTTAAAGCAATGGAATATGTTAATATAAAAAAGTAGGCAAAACTGGTATCATTTGCCTTGTCTTTGTACAAAATGTTTTATTAAAACACAGCATTCTAAAAAGACAAGCCTTCCCCATGAAAATTCCCAGCCATGGTGTACAAACACTCATGCTTGTGAGTATTTCAACAAGTGCCTGAGAAAAGTTTAATTTGGAAGAATGAAATCAGTGTTCAAAGATATTTGTTGTTACAATAACCATTGTTTTCCACAGTTTTAAAATAAATTCAGTATGTCTCTGCTTATCTAACCAAAATTTACTGAATGTTGCTTTTATAGCGCCTTTAGAGCACTCACCATCAAAGTTTCTAGTGCGGTTTCCACAATAGTCCAGGAAAAGTAATTTGTATCCAGTGACCCTGTTAAAGGGTTTTGCCAGGCATAGTGCCAATCCATTTAAGAAACTATGCCTCTGAAAGCATCAGACTTTGTTAAGAACAAAATCATAGGATCACAGAATGTTTTGGGTTTGAAGGGATCATAATGATCATTCAGTTCCTGCCACAGACAGAGCTACCTTCCACTAGACCAGGTTGTCCATCCAACCTCGCCCTGAACACTTCGAGGGGTGGGGCAGCCACAACTTCTCTTGCCAACCTGCTCCAATGCCTCACCACCCTTACAGTAAAGCATGCTTTTCCTAATATCTAATCTAAATATGACCTCTCTCCATTTGAAACCATTCCCCCCTGTCCTGTCACTGCATGTTCTTTCTTAAAGTCCCTCTCCATCTTAACTGTAAGTTCCCTTCATGTGCATAGGGTGCTGTGTCTCACTGGAACCTTCTCCAGGCTGAGTAACTCCAGCTCTCTCAGCCTGTCATGACAGGAGAGGTGTTCCTTTCCCCTGATCATCATGACCCTCTTCCAGACCCAGCTAGTGGGTCCATGCCCTTTCTGTGCCAAGGACCCCAGACCTGGATGCAATGCTCCGGGTGGGGACTCACAAAGACGCAGCAGAGGAGCAGAGTCCCCTCCCTCAACCTGTCGATCACACTTCTTTGGATGCAGCCCAGGACACATTTGGCTTTCTAGGCTACAAGTGCACATTGCTGGGTCACACTGAGCTGCTTATCAACAAAACCCCACCAAGTTCTTCTCCCCAGGACTGCTCTCAATCCATTCTCTGGTGCTTCAATTTGTGCCAATCCAGGTGCAGGACCTTGTGCTTGGCCTGCTTGAATTTTGTGAGGTTTTCAAATCAGGGGGACAATTAGACAAGAAAATTTAAGCAGGAGCCATATGATGAATGAGCTGAGGCCCCCTGCATACCTCAACTTTGATAACTTACATGAGCACCTACCCCAGAGCCGCATCATAAATTGTCTGCTGAGATGGAACTCAGGATGCTTCTGTGTGAAGTTGGAATAGCTGCATCTGCTGCCTCCATGCATGACTTTGGAAGCTTCAGAAACTCTGAACCTTTCCCCGTTTTATGTAGTATACCTTACCTTATGTATTGTTTGCATGGATGGCTGTTTGCACATTGCTGCTTGCTCTAGCAAATAAAATTTCAGACTGCAGTTCTCTCAAAAGGAAAATAATAAAATGGCTACAGGATTTGCATTTTGTAAAAATCTGGTATTGCTTCTTTCTTCTCACAGTATGTTTAAAAAAAAACCACCCTTCCTCCCAATTCATCTGCAACACATACCTGTCTATGGTGCAGACATGTAGTTCTCTGTGGCTGGGATTTCGAATGAAGATGCCAAGGGCCCTGTATTTCAGGACTTCATGGAAAGTGCTCCAGAAAATGCCAGTAACAAGGATAAAGAACCCCAAAGCTAACAGGCAATAAAACACTAGCTTGTTTTTCCCACATCTGCACATGGAGGAATTCGTGGACATGCAAAGTACTCCCAGGCAAATAGTGGAGAAACTGAGTAAGAGCATAAGAAGACGAATGAAAGTAAAAAGACCTTTCGGCATCTTTGGCAGAAGACACAGCACTTTGTTCCTATCTGCTGTTTGTTTGCTGGCTCTCTCTGCTGTACTTCTCATCTTCATGTATGGGTACTTTATATGCTGCAGGACCAACTGGCCTTTAGACAATTAAGAGAAGCAGGCAGTTTTAACCTACTCATTAACTCTTTGAGAGACTTATAAACTCTTTTGAGATTAATTTGTAACCTTTTACTTACTTTAAGGAAGGAAGCACAAACTTCCTGAACCATCCCTTTGGCACTGTAATCTCTGGAGTGTAAACTTAGACTGCTCCCTTCATGGCATGATTTGCAGTGGTTTATATGCTTCACTGCTTATGAATGAGACCAGTATTTGTTAAATTTTACTTACTTGACTTTAAAAGAAAAACAACCAACAACCAAAAAAGATGCTGTTCATAAATGCCCATTAAAAGTTTAAAGGGAAAATATGCTTTGTATAAACGCAGACATTGCCATGGGAGGGGAATGGGCATAGGTAAAAAGTGCTGTTCTCTGAGGGGGAATGTCATCTCACCTTTTCTCTCTGACTTGCCAAGATAAGTTAGCATTAAAGACTATTAGTGTCTGACAGGTGTCAGTCTGGGTTCAACAAAGGATTTACTTCTCTAAGCACTAGCTGTTGCCATCTAATACCTTGGTCCTGAGAACCTAGGAAGCTGACATGAAGCACTTGCATGACCTATGCAGTCCATAAAGGAGTCCAGCACCTCAGACTGGGACACAGGGCAGCCTTGAGGGGTGTCTGTGAGCTCCCAGAAGAAGCAGCAGAAGGCAATACGTCTCTGAGTAAGCAGGTTTCCTAGACATGGAATTACCCCAAAGATATTCTGGGCTCTGACAAGCTTTCTGTCCAGTTGCCTAACTTCGGTGGTTATTACTGGATGGGTATTATAACAGTCGTCTCACACCTGCCTATACTGCTTTGTAAGGTTCCAGTTGCAAAAACAGCAAAAAATTCCACTGCAAAAGCAACTGGTGACACAACAGATTGCTTCCCTTAAAAGACTCGCTCCACTGGAAAAGACATAAAGTAGAGGAGATTACCACTAATGCAAGTTGCCACTTAGCATGTGTGCAGGTGCATGTTTGTCGGGTCCAAGGCAGGCAGGGTCAGGGAAAACTTGTTTGGGGCACTGTCTTCACCAAATTCAGGTCTTTAAAAGAGGTGGCCCAGTTGTTACAGAGGAAATCAGTAACCAGGAGGACAAAGCCATGTGTTGGGGGTAGGAGTTTGTGCAGGGCAGATGTGAGTGGAGGCTGGGAATGAGAGGCAGGTGGAGCACAGTGAAAGGGTAGAGTCAGTGCTGCTGGATGCACACTCAAGAGCAACAGCTGCTCATCCAGAAATGTAACTGCAAAAGTGTAATGCGATGGAAACATATTAAAATAAACTGTTTGAAAAGGCCAGTAATTTACATCTGTCTTGCCTAATAAGAAGTCCACCAGTTCATCTTCCTTCTGCTGCAGGACTATTTTCCAGGACACCTTTGCTTCATGCTCTGTTGTTTCAAATATTAATGAATGTTCTTCCTGCCGTTTGTTTTCCCATAGGTTAACAGATCCAGCTGAATTTACAATAATATTTTTTCTGTATAATGTCTACTTTCTGTATATCTGTTAAGCATACTTTATTTTACAAAATACTTTTTATTACTTCTGGTTTTTTTGAAGTTTCAGATCTTAACTCACCTAAATAGAAATACCAAGTTATTCCTGACAGCTATCTAAAGCTCACTTAATGAATGCAATTCATATCTTCTGTAGTGCTACTCCTTCTGCTACAAGACAGTATTTCTAAGAGAATTATGTTGATAAAAGCAATTTTTACTTCTTGTTTTCTGTATAGATCTGTACTCATTGACTTGTTTGGTCATTGAAGTTTATACCTGGGACATTATAGCATCATATCTGTGGTAACAGAGGGTTAGTTAAATGTTACAGGAAAACCTGGACAGGAAATTGTATTCTGTCTATGTGAAAAAAAGATATCTAAGAATTCAAATACACTCCCCTTCTATACTAGGAAAAGAGATAAAAAGGGATAGTCTGAAAAAATCCTTAATGGGGAAGTTAAAAAGATTAAATACATGTTGTAACTCTCAGAAGAATCAAAAGCCAGTGATGAGGCTACACCTCACTCAGGGGGAAGAACTGGATTGCACGATAATCTTTAGCCAACGAAAAACTAATTTTCTATGCCAGCCAGTTCCCTGGCAACCCTAAGGAATTACAGAGAAGCAAGCTAGACCTGTCAGTGGCAGCAGCTGGCTTCACGGGATGGCGAAGCCAGAACCCACCCGTGGGGAGGGAGCAGGTCTTTGGAGAGGCTGCAAGGTGCTCTGACCGCAGAACAGCAGCTCAGCACTGCCTGGGAGCTGAGGATGGGGCGTCACAGGCAACAAGGGGTTAGTCCTTGCCCTGCTGTGGGAGAACATATATATAGGAACCCCTTTTATGGAGAAGATATATATCTGCCTCTTCTTTTGCATTTGGAGATTTGCAGGGGGTTTTTGTAGGCTGCAGAAGTTCTGTGGTTTCTCCAAGAGGTCAGTTTCATCTATGGCAACAGACTATGGGTATATTATCCTTGAAAACAGCATTTGATTCTAAATTACTCTAGCTCACACAGCAGGTATGTAAAGCAAAAGGGAAAAAAAAGGTGACAGTGGCTCCATAACACTGTTTAATTATTAGGGTTTCATTATTTTTGGTATTTTCCATCACTGCAGATTTTCTGTAATGTTGTTCTTGGCCTTTTCCAATTTCCCTAACATTTTGCAGCTTGATTGTTTTATTGGCAGTGAGTGTCTTGGACTGCATCAGACTGGGTGAGCAGATTTCCTCTTTCTCTTACAAAACAGGAAGAAAGTTGCTTCTAATGAGATCAGGTGGGAAAAGGGAATAGCTAACATGGTGTAAAGGTTACTGAGCAGAATTGGCTGCAGACCAAGGTCAAAAGGTACCAGTCCAGATGCAGAAAAAGCACTTCTTAGGAAGTCTGTTTGAAGATGAACTTAATGGATGTTCCACTGGATGATTTGACGATTGCAATTGTTTGGCAATTTGAATTTCATTTTGGAAGGTCGCTGCTTATCCTGTGTCCTGTTGAAACATGCAAGGCTTCAACAAACCAGTTTCTAGAATTATGCTACTCAAAAAGAAATTTGTGATATCATACACATTTTTATGAGAGTTGTGAAACACAAACTTATTTTTTAACTACTAATAAAATTGAAAACTTGATAATATTTTAATGCAAATATTTGGGGTGTGTTAGTGCCAGCTGCATATCATATGACTGTACATGATACAAGATAATGTCATATTAGGGGTCACATTTGCTACTAAAAAGTGATATTTTACTAGAAATTTGAAAATTATATGTTTTGCTCTAGTCTGAAATGAATTATTTTTAATAAAATTAAAACTCTGAATTTACATCCGTTTTGTTTTTTCCATCTGTAACCTTCTAGCATCCTTTGCTGACATGAGTTATTGTAATAACCCAAAGGGTTTTGTATGTTGTTGTCAATAATTCAGAGCATTATGAATTTCATAATTTGAATTTCATAAAGGAAACTAGGCGTAAGTCATTCTACAAATACTTGAAAAGAGCAGGGATGAAATAATTTGAAAGTAGTACACTGCAGGATTTTTATTGAGAAATTTCCCCAAATGGCTGAGAATAGTTCACTCCAGATATGGATAACAGAATCAATAAACACTTAAAATAAGGAGAATTTAGATACTAAGTTTTAAAATCACTGCCAAAATTTTGACGTTTAACAGATGATATTGTAACAAATATTTAAATTTTACTTTTGGTGAATCTGGTATTCTTTTTTCCCAGGTATTCTTTCCAAATTTTTTTGTTTTATTTATTTACTAAAAGAATGAAATACAGTAATTGTGATAACAATTCTGATAACTGACAATAGTTTAAAGTTTAATAGTTTAAAGTTTCAATAGTTTAAAGTTTCAATAGTTTAAAGTTTCAATAGTTTAAAGTGATGATGTGAACTGGGTAGTCAGAAAAAATTGCACATAAACAGGACAGTTCCGTAATGAATGTGGAATTATCTTTGGTATGTCAGGCTATTGATATATCTATCAGAACTGTATATTTTTGTGAAACTTTGAAATGAACATGATGGATTATCAGCAGATCTGAGGCCTTCCCTTTTAATTTATATCTGCCAAAACCAGAATGCTAGCTGTGTCAGTAGACATTGCTCTTCTCTTTCTTTTAGCAAGAAGATATGGAGGAAGGCACTAGCACTGAAAATACAGGCATGCTGTATTTTTCTCCTGTTCACATCTTTAAAAATGCCACATCTTGCATGATACCCAGGAGCCTGGGAAAGCTTCAATTGCATATGAACATCTGTTGAACCAGACATTACAGTTCTTTCTGTGGAATTAAGAGTTAAAAATTATCATGTGTACAGTGAAATAGAATGCTTTTAAAATGAAAAAATAAAAAACCAAACCAAAGAAGAAAAACCAAGCCCACCAAACAGAAGGCTTTGGTGTCTGTTTACCTAAGCATAAGAATCAGACCTGTGGGTAAGCAGAGTGGCAGCCTGGCTGAGCAGTGTGAATTAGAGGGTGTGTAGGGCCATCATCTCCATTGTGCCCTGTTCCAAATGTTTGCGGTGCCTCCAGCACTGTTGTGTCTGGACTTCTGAGTAGGAAAAAATTTTACAGCACTGCTTAGCAAATATGGGTAACTTTGACCCCAAAGAATAAGGATCCTCTGTACATGAGACAAGTTCCCTTTTGTTCATGCAACAGTAGATGATGTGCCAGCTGAAATGTTCATCTTGCAGAAAGATTGGTATTCCACCATTACATATGTAAGGATTTTGGCAGAATTCTAATCATAAACTAGTAAAAAACTACCAGTTGAATAACAGTACTATCAGCTAGGTAATTAGCTGATTATGTTGCTTAATGACAGTATAAAATATCTGGGGAAAAATTTTACATAGGGAGAAAATGAATAAGCATTATTTTCCATTCAAAATTTAAGTGTCACTCTTCTTTTTAACTTTCACTCCTCCTACATACTTCTTTTCTTCAGAAGATAGTTGTCCTAAGGATTTTTAAATTGAGGTCTAGCAGAAAAATAAGTTTTGTATAAGGAGTCAAAGCAAGACATATAACTTCTATAGATACTTCCAAGTAGGACTCAGATAAGCATGAGAACATAGGATACTGCCCATACGAACAGTGCTGTACTCCTCTAGGAAAGGCAAGGACTGCCCTGAGAACTTTTTAAATCTGTCTTTAGTTTCATGGTGTGGAAGGCACTGAAGCACAGTCCTCTTGGCACTGATGCCTATTTGCCATTGGCAGCAGCAGCAAAGTCAGGTACTCTGTCTTGGCTTGAAGACTTCAGCCATTTCATCAAAAACAGATCAAGAGTGAACTTTGAAGGAGCAGGTGGTTGCTCTTGTTCTAACAAAGCACAAAAAGCTTAGAGCTAGCTGTTTAGCTGTACTGGATGGTTTAATATTAAAACAAGAATTCTTATTGGCTTTCAAATACAGTTAAATATTGCAACACAATTAGATTGAACCTCCTGAAACTCTTCTTATTTGACGTCATTCCAGTAGGCTGGCTGAACACTGCAATCACATATTGTACATTAATAGAGTTAATTGTCATAGGTACAACTTTTAAGAATTTTAAGTGGAATAGATGCAAAAGTCCTGCTGTAGATTAGAGGAATATCCTGTGAGTTTTACACAAAACTGACAAATGGTCCCAGGTAGCGAGATCTTAAAATATTTTTCAAAATTATTTTTGGAGTGAATCTGGTGTTAGAAATTACAGTTATCTGTATTTGTTTCCGTAAATGCAGGGCATGGTTTGGTATGTAATTTTACTTGCAGAGGCCTACTTATTTCTGATTTGAACCAAACACGTTAATCAATACTCAAGAAAACCTTGAGGTGTATCTTTCAAGCAGTCAGGTTTGTAAAGAAGCAGGTTTTCAGCACTTACAGCATACCAGATTTGCCAAAGAAAATGAAGATGGATAGTAATTAAAAAGAGAGAGCTAAGGACAGTGGCCTAAGGAGCAATTAACACAAATACTGATTGACTGGGAAAGCACATGGACAAGAACTACAGCCTGTGGCATGTGTAAAGCTTGCATTGTGCAAAGTTCTCACATTTCTGTGCAAATGAACAGGCCTGACTAACAGAGAACTGGTCAGCTAAACTCAAAAA
>WEKY01058544.1:0-18798 GCA_013390045.1 Picathartes gymnocephalus | reverse complement strand
TTAAATCTGCATCTCAGGGCACTTGTACCTGTGCCCTGGTACCAAGTATCTCGTACGGGACCGAGCCTGGCGCATGTGGAACCCTAACTCGGCCAAGGAGTCTATTCTTTTTCTTATTTTTATTTATAACATATATAGCCTTAATTAGAGGCCCAATGAGAGTTACACCCTTCATATCATTACTATTGCATTCCACCCTACTTAGTCACATGTGGAGCACTACTCAGTAATCACTAAGGAACAAGTTATGCAAATTAACAACAAATTATCCCACTTGTCTATCAAGGCTGCCAAAACATGAAGTTTTAGCTCTTACCTTATGTCTGCCCTTTACACTCAATGTAGTTGTAGCAAAAAAGAATGTATCATCATTTCCCTGAAGTTTTCTTCTCTACCCAGCTCTTTACTCACCTTGAATTTAAGTCAGAGAAGCCAAATAGCCATAGATCCTCTGAGAGCTTTTATACCTTGTGGTAATTGCTTCCTCCCTTTTCCCGGACATCGTGGGGACGAGAGGCGGGGACCTGCCAGGAGTATATTAACCCCAGCCCTTGGCAAAGGAGCTCATTTCCTCTCTGGGCTCCTCTCTGGGCTCCACCAGGATAATAGCCCTCCTCTTATTTCAACAAAGGGGATCTTTCAGCTTATCTCAGCTTTTTTTTTTGGCAGATGCGTTTGGCATCTAAAGCAACAGAGGCTTTGAAGACACCATGAAGATGATAGTATTGAAAACAGGGAGTATTTAAGCTCATAATTTTGAGTAAGGTGCTTTTGTAATTTTAGTTTTTGTTCTTGTTTTTTTTAGGAGCATTGCAATTTCTGGATTGCACTGAATATGAAACTTCAAATTTTTTCAGCACATTCATCATGTCAAAAAAAGGACCCACCCCTTGTGAAAGATGATGTCTGAACTTAAGGCTTCTGATGAGTAAGTTGAGGATTGTGATCAGGAAACCCAGTTAAGAGTTACTGGGGAAGGGGGGGTTTGAAGGCAGCATGGGGCCCCCTAAGGCTTTTCCACAAACGCAGCAGATACATTCACACATCTTATGGCACACAAGCACGTCCACCGCAATCACAGAAATGCCACATAACTTTGCCTCTTGCTAACCCAGGTGCCAATCATAATAACAGCCACTGCCTGAGACTTGAGGACCTAGGCATGCTTAGGAGAGGGCGAGTAGCTGACTTGTTGGGATTTGGCCCACACGCCACTAAACTTGTACATTGATTTTTGTTTTCCTTATTGTAGCTAACTAAGAGGCAAACTGGGGATCGCAGGGCCTTCTGAGGCAGCCTCATTTCAGGTCCAACATGGATTCACATCGCCAGTCATCCAAAAGATAAGTCAGGGGCCATGGCCTGCAGATGGGATGGTAGTAGGGTAGGGGATTGGAAATTCCTGGGACAGATTTAAAAATTAGCAGATGGGAAAGGGATGACCTCTAAGGGGCCTCTTAGGACAGCTAAAGGGAGCGACTCTACTTTGATTGCAACCCTAGGGTGTGCAGAGCAGAGCAGTTCCAGTCTGTCTCGTGTTGTCTAGCATCTCATGTTGTCTAGCATGTCTTTGGGATCCCTTGGATCAGGTAGCTCTGATTTTTCCCCTCGAGGGCCTTATCACAAGCGTCAGCCGTCATCTCCAGATTCTCGAACATTCGCGCTTCTCATCACAGTGCTGATATAGTTCGTTCTTTTACCAGTGGGCTAGGGCGCATCTTGGAAGCATCAAGTCGGATGTCTTTTGAGGCCTTGTACCTGGCTGTATCGCCATGCATCCTCTCCAGCCTGAGTTGTAACATCCTGGGGCTTGTAAGATCTTATGAGGAGTGTGAAAGATAGACTACATAATTAATAGAGTTGTTAAAAATTGTTATTTGTTTACATTAATTAATCCTTAGTGTTCATTAATTTCGAGTTATGTTAATTGGGTTTGGTGGATCATTGTTATTCGTTGTTGGTCGTTAAAAATACTTCAAGACATACAGTTCCTTACTGTATTGTCCAGATGAACTGGACTGAGGCTCTAGAAATTTCCTTTGGCCTGATAGATACTCATTTGAGCCTATCAAAACCTTGAGGCAGGCAAAACCACCAATCAGAAAGGGACTGATTTCAATCCTCCTGCTGACCAATCAGCTGCCGGATCCAAAAGCATCCAATGGGGTGAGGCTGCATAACTGCATAAAAGGCAGTGCTCGGAGCCCCAGATGCCCTGTCTTCACCAGAGCTACCTGATCGTCGTGGGATCTCGGACAGCTACTGGTCGTGACCTCTGCCTGAGCAGCAGCCTGGCACAGGATCTACATCATCCAGCGGTGCCCAACGGGGGAAGAAGAAGCGGACAGCGACCCACCCTTTGGCACGCATGCCGAACCGGACGACTCCCTTGTTAGGCCTTAATAAAATTTTAGTTTTGCTGAAAGTCACGGTCACCTCCTTCACAAGGAGTATTCTAAACATAGCATTGTCTCACAGCCATCTTGATCATTGTGACCGACAGTCCTTTTAACAGGTCACACTGTTACAGTCTTTTTCTCCACTCCTTAGAGCCTCCTCAGTCCACCATTGCCTCCTCGGTCCTTGCCTTTATTCTTCTTGCCAGGAACTCTTTTTATCATCCTCATGTCACACTGCTTGAAGCATAATGTGCCATTTGAGTTTGTGCTTAGCCTGGAACTGCTCTGCCCTGTGGAATAGGTTGGGGGGAGGTGGAGTAGAAAGAAGACCTTACAGGAAACATTTTGCTTTGCTTAGCCACCCAAGCCACAGCTCAGACAGAGCAGCCATGGCCGGTCCGCGGAGAGTCGGGCAGAGACAGCGGGAGTGGTACGGCAGTGTCTCACAGTTTTCTAGTTATTTTTCTTAATGCATGCTGTTCTTGGATCCTAGGCAGTTTGCTTTGAGAAATGACAACTTTGGAAAGGTTAAACTTTCCCTATGTGTCTGAGTGACTTTGACAAATACTCTTTTTGCAGAGGCGGAGGGATACGAATGCAGTAAATGTGATACAAATGCAGGAGGCCAGAGGAGCACGGTGATGAGGCAGGTTGGCACCCGAAGTCTGACCTACAGCCTGACTTTCTTCTCTACGTTTACCTCATGGTTCGGCTTTTCATTTCATTTTGAAGATGAGAAGCATTCAGCACAGCCAGGTAATAGCACCAGGGGGACCATGACCGGCCGAGTACTGGCAGTCAAGCTGAGTATCAATTCCAGCACAGAACCGGATGCTGCTGGAGTTGTTGTATTAGTGATGAAACTATAAGCAGCCTTTGTTTTTTTGTGTTTTACAGGTGGTCTGCAGCATTTAAACATCCAGTCCAACATGACCAAGACTCTTGCAGAAGGAGGTCACATTCAAGTGGTTTTAGACAGAAACTACCCCGGCAATGCGGCGCTTTTGGACCCTGCATCGGTTCATGCCTTTGCATCTTGTTTTGCCCCTTCTCCCTGAGGAAGGTTGGTGATTGTTTGGCTTTTCAGGGGGGGTATAAATGGTGGTTATGTTACAGCATTGTTCTTTGTCTTTATTTTTAGGAAGTAATGCTGGATTTCAGCAGTCAAGGTGAAGTCAGCAAAGTGAGCAGTGACCGGTGGACAGAAGCAGTTGTTATTGCTCAGGTACCACATTCTGGTGCAACTCTAAGCAAGCACTGTCATTTGTGTGTTTTAGGCGGTCCGCTCGCATTATGCCAAACCCCTTGGCTGACTGGTAAATGGACCTGGTTTGCTGCCCTCATGAGAACTGAAGTATTTACAGGACTCTGTGGTGAAGCCTTTATCTTTTCCATTTGAAGGTGCCATCCAAGTAGCCTTTGGCAACAGCCGAGGAGTTGCAGTGAGTCGCAGAGGTTGGGAGGAGGAGTGAGGGCCCACTCAAGTTTTGGCAATGTGACATCACCTTGTCTCCTCTTAACCCAGGTATGCCCTGCGATGATGGCATCAGCCTTCGGGCATGTGCGGCCCGAGGACTCAGGCATTCTTAGGAGATGGTGAGTAGCGGAATTGTCGGGTTTTGGCTGATGTACTACTAGGGTCAACGCACTGATGTTTGGTTTTCTTTATTGCAGCCAACCAAGAGACAACAGCCCGGCAAAGGCAGGAACTTCACAGACGGCGAGGCAGCCTTCTTTCACACCCGACATGGATTCGCCAGATATCTGAGAAATAAGTCAAAGGCTACGACCTGCAGAGGGGACAAAAGTGGGGTGCCAGGTCAGGACTCGCCGGGAGGGATTTTTGAGTCAGCTTTGGAGCCAGGGATGGCCAATAAGTGGCCCCTTAGGCCACATAAAGGGAAAGTGCCACTTTTGATCACAATGCTGAGGTGCGCAAGGCAGAGCAGTCCCGGTGCACGTTGTGTCACTAGATTATTGTGCATTCTGTGTCTTTTGAGCATCTGGTGTCTTTTGCCTTAGCCCTTCAGGAGGTCTATTGGAAATGCTGGGCATCATCCTTAGCATCTCTGCGTTCCTTGGCCCAGCGCCGATACCGTTGAGCCTTTGACTTGGGCACTCAGACAGGCATTGGAATTGCATCTCTCTTTAGAAGTGTCCAGTCAGATGTCTTTTAAGGTCTTGTTCTGTGCTATATTGACAGCTGTGCACCGCAATGACCTATTATAGTGGATTAGGACTCATAAGAATGCAAAGATAGGTAGAGGATTCTCGGGCATCCATCTTTGTGGTTCTTGGAATAAGCCATTCTGTTAGCATCTTCTTCCTCCACGGTTCTCCAAGCCTCGTCGGGTCCTCGTCCATCTCACCTCGGTCATTTCATTGCGCATCCTCTCAATCCTCATGGTCATTCCTCTAACTGAGAGTTTTCTCTCCCTGTCATGTCCCCTTGTTTGTCACATCCCGTGTCACAGATATCTGTGTGTATTTAGCCCAGAGCTGCTCTGCCCTGCTGCATAGCCTGGTGTAGGTGTAATAGGATGTGTGCCAGGGACTTGAAATTCGTAATGTAGGGTGTGTAGCTGGACTGTAGATGGTATTACTAGATTGACACAAGACGTCTGGAGCTGTTAAGTTATCCTGCAGCACTTTGACTTTTGTCCTAACTTTCTTTCAGAGATTTGGATTCCGGGCGCCCTCCAGAGTCTAATGAAGATTTGAGGTGAGCTGGGGCAGCCGTGCTGAGGAGCCCCAGGGATTACTGTTCCGGAGGGCGGTGGTCACGTTTTCTGTTCTGTCGTCTTAGGTACTGTGAACAGGTATGCTGCCAAAGTTTGGAAATGGCAGCACCGAAGCGGACATGGAGAACGTAGCAACGTCCACAGGGCCAACGTGTTCTTTTCCATCAAGGATGGATTTTATCCGCTCGTCTTCCAAAAGCTAAGTGTTGGCACCAGTGGTCAGGGGGAGGGGAAAAACCTTTACAATCACAGGAGGCAATTTGAAGTTAGCTTAGAGGAGAGGTCTGTAGTGGGATGGGCCCCTGGGAAGTAAAGGGAGAGGGTTTCTCCTCAGCATCACCAGAGCCTTTGCTGGGCAGGGCAGTTCTGACCCATCTCCGCGTTCTCGCGAGCTTTGTGTCATTGGCCTTCTTCGAGTCTTGCCCTCGTTGCAGTTCTTTTTGCCCGAGGAGCCTCCCTTCAGGTCTGGAGCGATTGCCATGGTCTCCCAGCAGTCATCGCTTCCTTCTCTAGGCCTACCGAGGCTCTCAAGCATCATCCTAACAATTTTGGCACTAACTTCTCATAAGGAGTTATGTTTCACTGTCACAGCTATTGCCATAGAATGTTCTTTCCTTTGGCATTATCCACCTCTGGCTCATCTTGCACTAGGAATCTTGGGTCCATAAAGGTGAAACTGCCAGGCAGTTTCAGTTTGTGTCCATGTTATGTAGTTTGTGTCCATTGTCTTCTGTGTCATAGGCGTTTGTTACATCTCGATGCTTTATTGGCATCATTCTGGGCCATATCGGCCATACCCTACTTGCGTACTTTCTCGGATCACACTTATTCCGGCATCTTTACCTTTTTACTTTTTGAGACCAGAAGAAGTACACAAGATGTTCTCATCTATCATCATTCTCAGCTTTGGTAGCGCCTTCTTTTCACGTGCCTTTCCCTCAGACTTCTTTAGGGAGTGTATTAGACCCTCTTCACGTGACCACAATAGTTCCGTACGTTCCATCTTCTCAAAGCAAATCGAGCTCGAGAGTTAATCTTCCGGAGAGTTATCTGAAGTCCTCACTTATATTGTATCTTGGCTTATAATGTATGTATCTACCTTGGCTTATATTGTATGCATCTATCTACCTTGGCTTATAGCGTACACATTGTCCATCTGTGTGCCACTTAAGCTCGGAGCTGCCCTGCCCTGGCACACAGAGTCACGATTAGGTAGAACAGTTATAAAACTGTATGGTTCATCACTTTTCTCTAGGGATTTGGTTAAAAAAAATTATGGGCCTGGTGCAGGGATAACTCCTGGCAGTCAGATAGCCACTCGTGGACCACCTCCCATTGTCTTGCAGGTCCCCCAGGCAGATTCGGATCTCCACAGTCACCAACGTTACTGACTTTCCCGGAATCTACCATTCAACATCGAGGAGCGGCAGCCACAAGATGCTTCGAAGCATCTTCTTCAGTGTAGTGTTTTGAGTGAGGGTTGCAGTCAGTGTGTAAGCTGAAGAGTGTGTGACTGTATGTGAGTGTGACTATGTCTGCCTGTGAGAGTGTGTGTGCTGACTGGTTTTAACCTTGTGTGTATGATTTTTGCCTTTCAGGTTTTTCAACTAATTTTTAAATTTAGAATAAAAAATCCCCCCTGACTGAGTTTCTTTTCTCCTCGGTCCCGGCTGGTCAGCGAGGCAACATTCGTTGCCAAAGTTGGGGTGCAGACCACGCTGGGACCAGGGTGTCCTAGTTTGAAGGACAGGTGTTTGCTAAGGAAGGCAGGAGCCTCCCTTGGAATGGAGAATGTAAACCCCTTCCCTCTGAATTATTGTAATTTTGAAATTAAGGGGTTCTCAGGCAAAGATATGGGAGTAGGAATAACAGTTCTTTACTAGTATTTATAATAAAGCAAACAAACAACAACTCTTATGGCACTAACAACAAACAGAACCAAGAACGCGGTCCCAACCCCCTGGCCTGAAGGCACTTTCCCCTTGGGTGCAGTGATGGTCACAGCCAGTGGGGGGTGCTGGTGGCACGAGCTCGAGGAGCACGTGGTATGGCAATCCAGTGACAAGGGAGAAAAGATGGAAGGGAGGCTTTGCTTCACAAACCCTCCTGGAGCATTCAGTCCCAGTGCCCCAGCAGGACTCTTGGAAAGCAGCAAAACTGGGACGGCAGGACGTCTCAGCAGGCAGGGGTGCAGGGCTGCAGCGCAGTGAAACCCAGAGCAGTGCCGAAGGAGCGGCGGGGGCAGGGCAGGGGCAGCCCGGCTCCCAGCAGGGCGGGGAGAGATGAGCTCAGGATCCCGGGCACCCGAGCAGATGGTAACAGGTTCAGTGGCTGCTCTCACAAGCAGAGGCTCACCCGAGCAGCAGAAGAAGCAGCTCCAAGCCAGGGGTCCAGCAGCAGCAGCGAAGAAACTCCTCTCCCTCACAACGGCAGAGCAGCACCTCTCCATGTCGTTGTCGGAAACCCAGTGCCAGCCCAGCCTCTGCCCTCACCTTTTACCAGTCCCCAATTCTCAAGATATCCCTCTACCCCCCTCCGAGAGAAAACTCCCAGACAGAACAGTAAACATAGATGGCCCTCTCTTCAGGCTTAGCTATATCCTTTGTTCTTCTTAAGTACTCAGTGATTAGGGCTATTTAGCAACTAAATGGGAAAAAAATTCTATACTGTTAAAAGGAAACAAAAGGAACGACAACCTAACCCCCAACACAGGGTTTTGTCAGGAAGGACGATTTCGAGGCTCCTGGGATCCACATTCCCAAGGAGCGTGGCCATTGTGTGTCGATGGTCAGGGGTTAGTTGAGAGCAAGGGTGGATTTGTATGTAAGCTGAAGGTGCGTGTGGTGGATGAGTGTTACATTTTCTGTCTGCTGCTTTTGTTTTGGGTTTCCTGTAATAGTAAAACTAAATGTAAATAATCTTTTCAGAAATAGAAAAATGGTTCTATTGTGTTGAAATATATTTGACTTGTATTGCCCTGTATTGTTCTGTATTTGCTTTTGCTGCTGCATTTCCCTGTCTTGCTGTGTATGTAAATTGGCCTTTTACTGAAATGTATATGGACTGTATTTTTACTTGCATTTGTATACATTATTTCCATGTGTTTTGCTGAAGTATTAATAAAAAAGTTCATTCAGTAAAGTTGAATCAACCCTAGTCAAGATACCCCGCCCACCACCCCCTTTGGGTCCTGTCTTTATTTGGTGTGTTATTGTAATTTTTTCACTGTATTTCTTGCTTTGCTCCTCACTTTACTTTCCAGTCTATTTCTCACTTTACTTTTCTATTTCTAACTTTATTTCTGTCAGTCTCTAGCTGTGTCTCTAACTCAGTCTCAGTATTTCTGTTTCTCACTGTCTCTAACTCTGTCCCTGTGTTTTGGTTTCTCACCGTTTCTAGCTTTGTCTCTCTAACGGTTTCTCTGAGTATATGAATATTTCTCTGTTTCTCCAACTCTTTCCCTCTAACTCGATCTCCTTTTCTCTCTATTTCTTTTTCTCTTTAATCCTATTTATTTTTTTAACTCCATTTCTTTTTCTAACTCTTTCTTTTTCTCTCTAACTTTAACTCTTTTTCTTTTTCCCTTTAACTCTTTCTCTCTGTTTTTCTAACTTTAACTGTATTTCTTTTTCTCTGTAACCCTATTTTTTTCTCTCTAACCCTACCTCTATTTCTCTCTAACTTTTTCTCTCTAACTTTTTCTCTCTCTAACTCTTTTTCTTTTTCTCTCTAACTTTATTTCTACCATATTTTCCTTCTTAGCTTAAAATAAAAAAGCAGTAATTGTTGGAGTAATTGTTATTGTTTTTAATAAATATTTAAAGTTTTTTTACTTCCAGGGAGCCTGAAAGTTTCCACTGCTGTACCAGACGTATTATTTTTTTCTTCTTTTTATATACACTATATAGGGCCCCTAATTAGTGCTCCAGATGGGAGTAACTAAGAAGTACATTGATTCCTAACTACATCTCTACTCCCATCTGGAGCACTAATTCAATTAGACAATTAACTAATCAGACAACTAATTAGTTAATTGGATAATTACTTAATTAGATAATTAGTTAATTACCCAGTTTTTCGCCACAGCACCACACCTGTCACTCATCTTCAGGTCCACACCTCAGCCCACCTCAGCTCCTCACCCCAGGCCCTCCCAAGCCAGCCCACAGCTGCTCCCCTCCTGGCACTGATCACACTATGCACCACCATACCGCTCGGCAAGATTTGACTCCATCCACAGCCACGCCCGCAACTCCGCCCCCAATGACGCCATTTTCAACACCACCCTGCAACACATCACTCCAACCCTGTGTTGCCCCGCCCCTGTGCCATGTTGCCACGCCCCCATGTTGCCTCACCCAGCCTCACATCGCCCTGCCCCCATGTCGCTGCACATCGCTCCACCCCCACGACCCCCCACGTCGCCCTGCCCCCGTGCAGTGTCACGTGGCACCACATCATGTGCCCCTACTGGTGTTATAAAAGCGCCACCACAGTGGCCATTTTATCACATGTGGTAGCAACCATAGAAGAAGAAGGACTGTGCAGCACTCACAGAAGGACAACACTGAAAGAGAAAAGGCAGAGACATCATCCGTGGCTGGTGGGGCATCACAAACACAGTGGGGGTTAAGCAGGGAGCATCGCGGTAGTCACACAGACACAGAGGAGCAGCTCAGACGTAGAGGGGCACCTCGAGGAGCAAAGCAAGGGCTTTAGGATTTCTAGAGTTTTTAAGGACCATTTAGAATACTTTTAGGGAATATTTAGGGCTCTTTAGGGTATTTTAAAAACTTTTTAATAACTACGGTATTGTCAGGGTACTTTTAAAGTTTCCTTGGGAATCCTTAGGGTTTTTTAGTGTGTGTCCAGAGCTTTTCCATGATTTCATGCTATTTCAGGTTATCTTTACAGTATGTCTACCCCTTTTTGGGGTATTTTTACAACTTTTCACAGTAAGGGTCTTTTAAAGGAATCCTTGGGGATTTTAAGGGAATTTGTATGGTTCCTTAGGGAATTTTTAGTATCTTTTCAGGGCTTTTAAAATATTTTATACTATTTTTAGGGTATCTTTCAGCCTTTTTTGGACATTTCCAGGGAATTTTTAGGGTTCTTTGGGTTATTTCTCAGAATTTTCAAAAGTTTTTTGTGGATCTTTTAAGGTATGTTTAAGATTTTTGAAGGATTAGGGTATTGTTAGAATATTATTAAGGCTTCTTTCAGACTTCTTAAGGGTTTCTAGTGATCTCTCAGGGCTTTTTAATGATTCCTACAATTTTTACAGTATCTTAAGGGTAGTTAAATGGTAGCTTTAGAACCATGTACAGGACATCAAAGAAAACTTTGGGGATTTCTATAGAATCCATATGTTTCCTTAGGGCCTTTTCAAGTTTTTTTCAAGTTTTAGGCCTGTCTAGAGAATACGTAGTGTTTTTAAGGCCCTTCCTAGGGTATTTTTAGAATTTCTAGGGATTGTACGGAATTATTTCTGGCTTTTTTAGGGTCATTTCAAGGCATTTCCAGGGTTTTAGCAGGAATTTTTTAGGTTTTCTAGGACCTTTTCAGGGCACTTTGAAGAATTCTAGGGCTCCTTAAGGCATTTCTAGAATTTTCTAGGGCATTTTCAGGAACTTAGGAAATTTTTAGGGCTTTTTAGACCATTTAAAGTGCATTTTTAGTGTTTTTACAGGGTTTGACAGAATTTTAAAGAGATTTTTAGGGGTTCTTAAAGGATTTTGTAAGAGTTGTAGAGCTTCTTATGGACCTTCTACCATTTTCCAGGTCACTTTCAGGAATTTAGGGAATCCTTAGGACATTTTACAGCCTTTTCAGGGCATCGTTAGGGAGTACAACAGAATTTTTGGGTTTTTTTTAGGGTCTTTCACAGCTTTTTTAAAGGTTCTAGAGAGTCTTACGGCATTTCCAGCATTTTCTAGGGTATTTTCAGGAATTTAGGGTATTTTTAGGGTGTTTTAGAGCCTTTTCAGGGCACTTTTACAGTTTTTACTGGGTACAAAGGAATTTTTAAGGCTTCTTTAGGGCCTTTTCATGGATTTCATAAGAATTTTAGAGCTTGTTGGGGATTAGGTTTTTTCTTTCCTTTTGTTTCCTTTAATGTATAGAATTTTTTCCCATTAAGTTGCTAAGGAGTGCTGACTACTGGGTACTTAAGAAAAACAAAGGATTGTGTCCAAGCCTCGGGGGAGAGGGGCTGGACAAAGGCGGGGGCAGGGGCAGTGGGGGGGCTGGAGCTGCACTTCGGAGGGGAACATAGAGAGATGCTGCTCTGCCTTTTTGGGGGGAGAGGAGTTTCGCTGCTGCTGCTGGACCCTTTATATGGAGCTGTTTCCTTCTGCTGTGAGTGAACCCCTGCTTTGAACTGAGACCTATTTTACCATCTGCTCGGGGGGCCTGGGATCCTGAGGTGACCTCTCCTTGCCAGGCTAGGAGCCAGGCTGCTGCCCCTGCCCTGTCCCCCGCGGCTCCATCGGCACTGCTCTGGGTTTCACTGTGCTGCAGCCCCCGCTCCCTCTGCCTACCGAGACGCCCTACTGTCCCAGCTGGCTGTTTCTGAGAGTCCTGCTGGGGCACTGGGATCAACTGCCTGGGGGGTTTTGTGAAGCAAAGCTTCCTTCCCACCCTTTCCCCTCCCGGCTGAGCCGCCATTGCCATGTGCTTCTCGAGCTCGCACCACAGCGCCCCCTGCAGCCACGGGGGAATCATCACACCTGCCCTGCTCACTGAGCGCCACCAGCACCCCCTGCTGGCTGTGACCATCACTGCAGCCAAGGGGAAAGTCCCTGCAGGCCCAGAGGACTGTGGCTGGGTTCCTGGTTCTGTTTTGTTGTTAATCCCATAAGAGTTGTTGTTTGTTCGCTTTATTATAAATACTAGTAAAGAACTGTTATTCCTATCCCTATATCCTCGCCTGAGAGCCCCTTAATTTCAAAATTACAATAATTCGGAGGGGAGGGGTTTACATTCTCCATTCCAAGGGAGGCTCCTGCCTTCCTTAGCAGACACCTGTCCTTCAAACCAGGACAGAGCTTTTTACAGATTTTCCACCATTTTCTAGGTCATTTTCCAGAACTTAGGTAATTCTTAGAGGTTTTTAGACTCTTCTAAGGGAATCTTAAGGTTTGTAGAGCATTCAAGATATTTTCTTACGGTTCTTTGTGGCAAGTTAGAGTTACACTTAGGGTGCAGGAGGACTCACTAGGGTTACAGTTCATTGTAGGGTTTGGGGTTACAGGTTTAGGGTTATAGGTGTAGGGGTTTAGACTTAGAATTAAAGTTTAAGGGGTTGGGTTACAGGTTTTAGGTTTAAGGTTTAGGATTAGGGTTACATGTAGGGGGTTAGGGCTAGGGATAGGGTTTAGGTTTACATGCTTGGGGTTAGGGGTTAGAGTTAGGGTTAGAATTAAGGATTCAGGGATTGGATTTTACATTTTAGGTTTCAGGTTTCTGTTAGAGTTAGGGCTTAGGGTTAGAGTTATGGTTAGGGTAGGGTTAGGGTTAGGGTTTAGCGGATAGGTGTAGGAGTTAGGGTTAGGGTTAGAGTTAGGGGTTAGGGGTTAGGGTTAGGGTTGGAGTTAGGGTTAGGGTTAGGGTTAGGATTAGGGGTTAGGGTTAGGGGTAAGGGTTAGGGTCAGGGTCAGGGTCAGGGTGCTAGGGTTTAGGGGTTAGGGCTAGGGTTAGGTTTAGGGTTAGGTTTAGAATTAGGTTTAGGGTTAGGGGTTAGGGTTTAGGGTTTAGGTTTATGGTCAGGGGTTAGGGTTAGGGGTTAGGGTTAGGGTTTGTTTTGGGTTACGTTTAGGGTTGGGTTAAGGATTAGGGTTAGGATTAGGACCTTTTGTCCCAATGTGGGGCTTCCTTACAAATCCCAAGCAGAGATTTTTTATAGGGGCCACTGTGGAGTGTGTCTTACCATCTGTCCCCCAACTCACCTGGAAACAACACCATCCAGTGTGGGTTGAACAGAGGCGCTTCTCTAGGGAAAAATTGCATGCACTGGAAGCCCTCATGGAGGAGCAGCTTTCCAAGGGTCATATTGTCGAGACTACTAGCCCTTGGAACTCCCCTGTCTTTGTCCTAAAAAAACTCGGGACAGACAGGTGGAGGCTCCTTCATGACCTCTGGAAAATAAACGTGGCCACTGGGGACATGGGTCCCCTGCAGCCTGGCCTACCCTCACCATCGATGTTGCCTGGTGACTGGCCGCTGGCCATCTTTGACGTTAAGGATCGCTTTTTTAATATTCTCCTCCATCCCAAGGATGCCCCCAGGTTCGCATTTTCTGTGCCCTCCCTCAACATACAGGCCCCTCTTAGACACTACCACTGGCTAGTTCTCCCACAAGGAATGAAGAACTCTCCCACCATATGCCAGTGGTACGTCACCCATATCTTGACCCCTACCAGGAACCAGTTTCCTGAGACTTTTATACTACATTACATGGATGATGTATTAGTATGCGCAGAAATGCATAAGTACCTGGACTTGACTCTAAAACATAGGATTAACACCATCCGGCAAGCAGGCTTTGCCATCAGGGAGGAAAAGGTGCAGCTTTCCGGCCCTTGGACCTACCTCAGACTTAGAATACAGGAAAGAACAGTCGCCCCCCAGCAACTTACCATACGGGATGACCCCTGGACACTATGTGACCTACAGTGCCTCTGCGGCTCTATTAATTGGGTACGTCCCCTACTGGGAGTTGCCACGGAGGACCTGGCACCACTCTTCGACCTCCCCGAGGGAAAGAAGTCTTGGACTAACCCCGTATCCTGATGCCCAAGGCTAAAGGAGCCATCAAGAAGGTCCAAGAAGCCTTATCCTCTAGACAAGCCCACCGCTGCGAGCCCAGTCTGCCCTTTCAGCTTATCCTTCTGGGTAAGGCACCCCGGTTCAACAGGTGTATTTTCCAGTGGAACCCCAAAGACCAAGACCCACTGTTAATAATAGAATGGGTTTTTTACACATCACCAGCCATCAAAAACAATCACTACCCCCCAGGAAATGATGGCTTATGTAATTACTAAAGCCAGGAACCACCTCTGCTCTTTTGCAGGGTGCAAGTTCATGTGCATCCACGTACCAATACCAACAACTGATGAGCTGGAAAATTTGCTCCAAACCAATGAGAGCCTCCAGTTCACTCTCGATAGCTACCGAGGCAAAATCTCAATTCATCCACCTGGCCACAAGCTTTTTAAAATGAATTTCAATTTGGTCCCAAAATCAATCCAAAGTAAAGTGCCTCTCAAAGCTCTGACTATATTTACTGACTTGGAGGGACCATGGGACACAGGAGTGGGAGCCTGATGTCCAAATCATTGAAGAATCCCCTCAGGTGGCAAAACTCGCTGCTGTTGTCAGGGCATTTGAGAGGTTCCAAGAACCTTTAAATTTGGTCATGGATTCGGCTTATGTTGCCGGCGTAACTATGAGGGCTGAACATTCTTTGCTCAAGGAAGTTCCAAACACAAAGTTGTACAGCTGCCCCACCTACACATCCCAAAAACTAAAAGACCTTTTCCACCAATGGGGTGTGGGGCATGTGACTGGCATTCCAGGCCATCCCACAGGACAATCAATTGTGGAAAGGACTCACCAGACTCTAAAAAGGGTCTTGGATCAGCAGTGGGGAGGAACAGAGGTAATGTCTCCCATTGAGAGGCTCTGTAAAGCTCTTTTTGTTTTTAACTTCCTAAATTGCTCGGATGCAGAGCCAAACCCTCCCATATTCTGGCACTTCCCAAATTCGGCCTGATCTAAGCTCACTGAGGAGCCACCGGTGCTGATCAAAGACCTTGAATCCCATCAAATATCTGGGCCTTTCTGATTGATTACCTGGGGGCAGGGATATGCCTGTGTGACCCTACCATCTGGACCTAAGTGGCTCCCACGGAAATACGTCAAACCTTACCTCACCCCGACGAATGCTGCCATCACTAATGAAAAGAATATCCAAGATACCTTCACAGGGCAAACAAAAAATCAAGCCAGCTCTGCATGGAGAAGGAGATGACGTCGTCCACCCAGATGTGAGAGATCACACCAGCCTACTACCACCCCGCATCAGCTGATGACCAGGAGCCGCACAGCAAGACACTCAGATTGATGAGTCAATCTATAACCTTACGCTACCACTATACCAAAAAAGGACTACTTACCTTCTGCCCTACCCCGATTACCCACCTACCCCCTTTCCCCACCCATACGTACCTTTACCCAATCCCTCGCATTTCTTTTGTTTTTTGAAAATAAGTAACGAAAAAGGGGGAGAGATATGAATTGTATTAACACTCACCTTCCCCAACTTAACCAATATTGTTTTTGATTTTAACAGAAGCACACTACACCCCCCCACCAGCCCTCCAGCCCGCAACAACGATGAAGATCACTTACCTCGGTCCCATCCGCCCATGGATGATGATGAAGGCAAGCTTCCTTGTGGCTGTGGCGCTGATCCTTTGGGTGTTTTCAGGACCACTAACAGCGAGCGCGTGGATTGTGGCACAGCCCAAAGAAAATGTATGGGTCACCCTGGCCAAGGCCATTGGCCAGGAAAATGTGCCTGTCCATGAGCAGCATAAGTGACCCAATATCATCGTGCCTAGTAGGGATCCCTTTTGGCAAAAAAGAACACCCTTTCCTGGGAAAGTGGGACTGGCCCTACCCTGCAGCAGTGGATGAAGACACTCCCACACGCACCACAAGACCCACACAAATTGGATTTGCTGGGGTCAGCAAAGGCCAGCCATTTTGTGAACTTTCACTTCAAAAATCCTTCGGCCTTAAAAACTCAGGATATGACCCCTACAAAAGAAATATACAATTCAGCAGATTGGTGTGATGATACTGCTTGGACACCAGCAGATTTGTCCAATGAATTTCATCCCAGGGCGCTCTCCCGCGGAGTTTTCCTTATTTGCAGGGATAAGGCATGGGTGGGGATCCCCTTGCATCTCAAAAGAGGTCCTCGCACTCTTGGCCAGCTCTCCATTCTAACCCCAAATATCACACTGATGGAGAACTGGAAAAAAGAAAGATTGGCCCACCAAAAACGAGATCTCACCGAGATTGACTCTGACTGAGGCAACAAATTTTACAATTGGCCCAAAAGGAAAAGAATCGCTATCTCCATCTTCCTGCCCTGGGTGGCAGCAGCTAAAGCTTTGGGTGAGATCTCACACTTAGGGTGTTGGCTGGCCAAGAATGCCAACATGCCATCCCAGGTTTTAAGCGACCTCCTGCGAGATGAGGAAGTGAACAGGCACAGCATGCTGCAAAACTGAGCAGCCATTGATTTCTTGTGGCTGACCCATGGGCACGGATATCAGGACTTTCATGAGCTGTGCTGCTTTAACTTGTCATCATGCTCTGAGAGCATCCATGAGAAGATACAGAAGATCCATGACCATGTGAAGGATCTGCACCTGGAAAACCACCCACCATGGCACGAGGACCTTGCAGGACATTGGGGACTGAAGAGATGGGTGACTTCCTTTTTGAATAAGTTAGTTTGGATTTTTGTTATTGTTCTTATTGTTTTGACCATGTTTTCATGTTTGGTTAGCTACTCTAAGAAGGTTGTTGGAGACGCTTTTCTTACTAACAAAGAAGGGGGAGAGGGACTTCGGCCTTCCTGTGGAGAGAGGGGGATGAAACTGAAGTTTGAGGGTCATAGCAAAAGCCTACCCTTCATCGCAAGCCCACAACACCCCTAGGAGAAAGTACCCTTAAGCCAGTCTTACCCAAGTTATGGTGAGAACGCAGAATGCCTCTCCCTCTTTATTCAAATACCATGTATCTTATTTGTTTCCCTTTCTGTCAATTCCCTGGCCCCTCAGACTACTGGTCCTCACTACTGTGTCCCACCCCTCGCCTTTCCTATATAACCTGGTCCCTTTCTGGTGTTGGGGGGATTCCTTCGGGATTCGCTCTGGCACTGGACCCCATTGTTAGAGAATAAAGAAGCTCTCTGCGGAACCCTAGACAGAGACCCCCGCTTCTTTCCGCGTCGCTCGGATCTGCTCTAAGAGAGCTGAATTCACAGCCCGGTGAGGCAAAGGGCCCAGCAGCTCTCGAAAATGAGAGTGCCTCTCATAGGCCACTACTCCAGTGACCTTGCTGCGAGACTCCTTTCCTATCGGAGCCCGCTGTGGCACGAGAAGAAGGAGCAGAAGCTTTTAACCCTTAGCTATTGTTGGCTCTGCAGGGGGCCAGAAAGATCTGAAGAGTGGCCATGGGTGACTAGCCCAGCTGAACCTAAATGGTGGCTCAACACCTTAAGTGAGGTTCATAATGAGATGGGATTTGGGGACAAAGAAGGAACTCCATGGTGACTTCATTCTTCTGAAGCAGGCACTTCTTGCCTAAATAGGTCACGGGGTGTTTATGTACAAAAAAGCGTTTGTGCATTGACTTTATCTGTGGCTTTCAACAATTGGGTTTGGCCCTCCATGGGCCCGCCTTACAAATGTTCCAAGTATCAAGGCAAATGCAATCAAGCGCGTGTTAACCTCACTAATGGTAGCTGGGTNAGGCCCGGGAAAGCAGCTGTTTTTTGACCCACCAACTGATGCCAAAGGCTAGGAAGGCCCCTTTGCTGACAGAACATGGGCTTTGAAAGACATTCTTGGATTTATGGCCAACATGCTTATCGCAGGTTACCTCTAAAGTGCTCAGGGATATCTTCTATGGGGCACAAGAGACGGTTGTTTTTGCCACAACAAGTTCAGGGAAATCAGTTAGTAATCAAAGTCTAGGATGATTTAATTAGAGAAGAGCAGTCTGTTGATGCAGTCCCTTGTGGTTTTTTCCTGGTAGCAAGCAGGGGAAACAAGACAAAATTCCTAGAACGCAGATCAGGCTCCAACTAACTTGATTTGAAAATCACACATCTTTTATAATCCCTGTGTACAGGTATCGTACTATTGGTTAGAAAGATGAACACACTATACAGCTATTGGTTAACTAATAATAGTTATCATACCAGCTGCAAGACCATGTTTTCATAGTTTTAGAAATCGTTCTATAAACACTGCTAGCAAAACTGTGAGAAAACTTTCTCTCTTGCTGAAAACATGCCTGAGTTCTTTACTCAGGCTTTTGCTGGCGTCCACAGTCCCTGGCTGTAGGAAGCACCCCAAAATAGGGAAAAAGATGAATGGCCACCAGAACAAATGATACAGCACTATGAAATCCAAAGCCACTTGAAATGCAAAGGAATGAACATCAGGTGCCAGAGAAACCATCATTTGAATGGGATAATTAGCTGACAAGCTGTCTTTGAAAGAATAACCAAGCAGACAGCTACAGCTCGTGACCTTCTTGCTGCGTTTCTCCTTCCTGCGAGCAGTGCAGGGCTTGTGGGTGTGGGTGAGCTCTGCTCTGGGGGAGTGGGTGGCAGCGGTCCAGCAGGAGCCATGTGACCCCGCGGAGCGGCGGGGTCGGCCGGGCGGTGCGAGGTCAGGCGTGCGGCTGGGGACCAATGCAGTGAGGGGCGGCTGGCACTTGCCATACAGTGGTGAGAGGGGGAGCCGAGGCCGCCGTTCCCAGGGTGATGACGGGTGGCTGCCTTAAGCCCGCTGGCCCCCCTCCTGCACGTGGCAGATTCCTGCCCCGGTGCAGCGAGCGGGCTGTGCGGGCTC
>WEKY01058542.1:0-25112 GCA_013390045.1 Picathartes gymnocephalus | reverse complement strand
TCACAGAACACACCAGTAAAAACCTGAAAAGGAAAAAACCCTAAGCATCTGTTGTTTGCTGCTGTCCTGTTTATTGGCACAAAAGACACTGCAGTAAGTCCTACTCCCTACTGGGAAATAGCTCCAGTTTCTCAGACCTTGCTTTTGCAGGAGTGTGCAAATTAATTGTCAAGTGATTTCTGTTTGTCTGCTTTAAAGAGTCAAGAATATGACAAAAGTTTTCTCTTATCCTAATGAATACACATATGCACTTTCAAAACCTGCTGGCTCACCTGCCTTTCGGGAAGTCCTACTGAAAGTCTTATTATTACATCCTCTCTGAAATACTATTCTTTTTTCCACAATATTCTTGTATTCCCTAGAATCACACCTGTGGCTTCTTTACTTTGTAAAGAAATCCTTAGACATAACAATTCAAGATAAGTTGCACCTTTTTAGTGTGGTCTAACTCAAGTCCTGCTTTCATTTCAGAATTATTAATTAAAGAGAAAACAAGCAAAGTATTTCTTGGGGCATAAAGTTTAAGCAGAGACAGTAGAGCATGAGCCTTCATTTTTTCAGCAGGATCTAAACTGAAAGTTCCATTCTGTCCTTCATTTAAAAGTTCGATGTTTTTGTTCTGTGGTTTGTACATTTCCAGCTGTGTCAGTTTCTGCCTTGTACTTGCAAGGTAGTCTGCAAGCAGTGAAGCAAGTGTCTGTCATGGTGTGCATAGTTGTTCAGCTACCATAAGAAAGACTGACAAAATTTTCAGGAAGGCAAAAGAGTGGTTTCTTATGGGCCAGCATGTGGCCAGTAAGAAGTATGTGCCCTCTGCAGTCCTTGCTCTGTGCTGGTATCTCTGTCGTGCTTGCTAGTCTATTGTATCACACCTTTCTGTCAGTTCCTGTAAATTTTCACAGGGGAAGGGCCTGATTCTGCTGACCGTTGTTGCTGCTCTGTAACCTTGTCCTGAACTAGGGTCTGGTAGTTTCCACCTTTTCTCAGATATTTGAATCCTGGCTTTTGTCTGCCTTATGAGAGTGCTGTCACTTAGTATATTGGGGATAATGTTTCATGTACAGATTAATATTTGTATTGACTTCCAGATGCTAATTAAGCTTCATTAAGATCTAAACTATTAAAAGCATTTAGTAGCATGAAGTTGCATCTTTTGTAGACCTGTAGTTTAAGCCTCTTAGGACAAGCCACATGACTTGTGTTATGCAATAGATGAGAAAAGTTTCCACTAGAAGAGAAGTTCTCCACAAAGCAGAGGTTCAGCAAAACCTTCATGCACTGTTTGAGACCTAAGTGGGGTGTAAGAGATCTGTGATTTTAATCGTGGACATCAGCTCAGAGTTGAATTTAATTCTATTTACTTTGTGTGAAATTACCAAACAGCGAAGTTATGAATTAATATGATCAGTATGGGCAGAATAATGGTGGCAGCCTGAGATGAAAGGAATTTGTTTAAGCCAGATGTCACATTAAAGCAAAGTGGGGCATCAATGTGATGGTTAAAAAATTATTGCAAGATCAAATTGTGGTTATCTTTGCTTATTAATATATTTTGAAAAGTTTTTTAATGTTATGATATGGCAATTGTATGTAATACTAACAATAACATATGAATATTACTAAATCAGTAGTTTGTTGAAAGAGAAACATAGTACGTATAATTGCACAGATACAAGCTTTTATATATGGATTTTTTCTACTGTGTATCAGAGTGCTCAGATGAAATATAAATTAATCGTTGCAATTTTTTTTTGTTAAAATACCTATGCTGACTTAAATTATAGATTAAGCAATACAAGGATATCTAATATCATTGTATGGATATATATACCTATGAATCATAAATAAAGAATTGCAACCCACCACTGTACATATTTCCTTTCAGCTCGAAATTGCGGGATTTTTTATTCCCTGGGTGATGGAAACACTTGATTGGTTCAGATCAGGTCTTTGCATAGTTACAGATATTTTGTTTTACTTTGCATTCCCTGTCTGTCCTTCCAAAAACTGAAACTGAGACAGTTTTTTGTCTCATGATATTATTCCCCATCTCCATGTATTAAAATCCTAGATTTGTTGATACTAGCAGTATTGTTCCTGAAAGAAAACAGAAGGAGGTCTTTAAATTGCTTTCTAATTTGTGTCTGTGCTATTATGTAAAGACCAAATGCACGGATAGTCTCAGTCTATCTCATATGTCAGACAGCCAAAAGCTACAGGGCAGAAAGGGATTGACTGTGAAACCACCCTGAGCAGATTAACTACCTGGTTGACTACAGTGAAGGCAAGGGGTCAGAGCTGGTGGACATGGAGTCCTCTCACCTGCCTGGCACCTTTTACCAGTCTACATCTGTGTCAGATGGGCCTGTTCATACTGCCACTACTTTAAGTAAACCAGGCTGATTTTTGGAGCTGTCCTGAGAGCAGGCCTGTGAGGCACCAAATACAAGATTAAAGGGGGTGAGCTGTGGCTTCTTAATTGCCACCCACCTGCCAGCAGCTCTGTGAGTGCTCCTATACTTGTTGAAAAATAGGTTTCTTGACTTCTGATAGGTTTGGAGATTTATCAGATGTTTACCAAATTGTCAGTTTAAGTGTTAGAAGTGACCCTCAGTTTCCTACTAGTGGCACTAGTGGTAATAAATGGCAGGTCAGATTGTGTTAGCTGTGCAGCCATATTTATTTATTTTGAGAACCAAAAGGGGTGTCCCTGTATTGCCTGGCACAGATGAAGCCAGAGCAAGCATCAGGAGATTAGCTGTTTTACTTCTCATTCATTGTCCCTTTCCTCCAGTCATGCAACCCCTCTGGCACCCTGTTCCCATTGCAAAATACCGTGCAGACAATTATCTCCTATGCTCAGGGGAAGACCTGAGAAGGGCACTGTGAAGTTAAAATATCAGCTGTTCCTGTTTGCACTGCTATGATTTACAGTTCTGTAGTCTTTGCTGGACAAAAGGTCAACCTCTACAAAATACAAACTCTCCTCTCAAAAAATTATTTTGCAAAGGTACTGAAGTCTCTTTAAAAATTATGTGCTTGGTTCTTACACTTTTCCTAGAAACATTCACCCATTTCAGAAGTGGTCACTTACTGCTCACACTGTGAATTCCTTCAGCAGTCCTAGTGCCTGTGGTTTGTCCGTTCAGCCCAAGCAGCAGAATTGACTGGGCTGAGCTCTGCCAATTTTGAGAACCTGAAAGGAACTACAGCCTAAGCTTGCCACATTTTTTTTTTTTTATTCCTTGTTGTTTTCTTGCATTTGAGATAACCCTGTTAAATGCAGCTTTGTGGAAGTAAGGCAGAGCCTCTCTCAAGGCTTTTGGTACATGACAGTACATTTAAAAGTGCAGACTGCTGTAGGCTTTTTGATGTATCTGTGCTGGTTGATTCTGTAGCAATTACTGTTTTTAAGGAAAAACACAGGACTGATTTTACAAGTACACTTGCAGTCTCCTTATTGCTTTTTCCATTTTGGAAAATCCAGGGTCTTGGTCTTTCATATAAAACAGGAATTAAAAGGCAAAATTGTGCTTGTTTTTTCCTTTTAAAAGAAATTAATACTATTATTATTAGAAAAAAATCAATTTTGTCTGCTAATATGTTGCATATATGTTAGCATTGTTAGCAAGGTCTTTGTTGACTTCAAAGGATGAAGGTTTTGGTCTTGAAACCAGAGTTATGTTAGGTGTGAGAATGCACTGTTCTGTGTTACCACTATAGTGCATCATATTTGGATTGTAAAGACAGAAGAAATGTCATTCCAAGCCAATATCATATATTATGAACAAGTAGTTTGAATGCAGCACAGCACTGTTTCTGAATGGTTTTTAAATGCCCTGGGGGGTCATACCGATAGATCCATGTGCCTGTCCTAACACTACACTAGTGACCTATGAACAGTCTTAGGAGCAAATACTGACACCAGAGAATGAGGTTTCTGTTGTTTTTGAGTTGACCAACTGTGACCTCTGTGGGGGGCTGCTGCAGAAAAAAAAAAGTGCAGTGTTTCTCATACAGTATCTAGTCTGTCAGAAAAACTGTTGAACTCTAAGGTTTTCAAGACACACTGATCAAAGGAATTAAATTTATTCACACTTTTCAGTATTTCTGTTTAGCCAAGCCAAAACCCACTGCTAAAATATAATCAGTTAAAAGAAAATTCAAATCTGCCATGTCAAAACCTTATCTTCTTGCATCTCTTATGTATTTCAGTGGGCAGCAAGCAAAGCAGCCTCCAGCAATAGTAGGAAAATAATCCACAGAGTACTTCCCATGCTGCTCCCTGAGGCCTGGTATGTAAAGCAGACTCCCTCCATGAGAGAGTGACTCAGAAAATGAAGTGCTGGCTTTCTAGCACAGACCTGTGTTAAGCCATCAAGACTACAAAACTTCATCTCTGTCTTCATCCCTTTTGAAGTATGAGTAACATTGCCTTAAACAATCAGCTGAAAGAACACAGAGAATATTAATGTGAGATTTGGCCTCTATGATGTGAAAAGTAAGAATAAATAACACAGCTAAAATTATCAGAGAAAGGAAAACTAGGGGAAGGAAGGGCAGGTCAGGGAAATTATTCTGGGGGAGGGCAGGGTAACAGGCATCTTTCTGCTTGATTCTCCAGCCTCCTTCCAAATTCTGATTCTCCTTGGGGAGAGCTTCTGAAATGTAGCAGGACCGTTTGCCTGGAGCCATTACTTAAAAGAAGCACAAGTGATCTCTGTTCCAAATGTTCTTTTTCCCTCTTATTTAAAGAAATGATGGAATTCTTGGAGATAAGTGGCTTAATCTGGTGTTCAGTCCGTTTAGAATAAAACCCACTCAGCCCTTGTCTAGACAGCACAGGGGAGAAAGCTGAAGAAATGGGAAATGTTGCATAAATTTGGAAAATGAAATTTTGCACATTTCTTAGTGACTTGCACAGAACGAGCATGAGTCAGAAGACGTCATAAGTGTGAATTAGGAACCAAATTAAATATAGAAAGAGCAAGATGCGATAAACGGGCATATGGAACACAGTGTTTCTTAGTGGAAAATAGCTGCAGGAGAGAAATGACAGAATATGAGATGAACTGTGCCAAAGAGGAAAAATGGAGATCAGTAATGCAATGTAAAATTAAAAAAAAAAAAAAGCTTTTTGCCTCAGGAGTGAATTCTTGTATTACTTGACGGCTCAATAGCAGTGCTCAGAGGAGAAACTGCCATCACCTGAATGTGTCTCAGTGGTATATGATGGCATAGATTTACACAGCAACAAAAGACCTCAGTTTATCTATTGACTCACTTCCTGCTGCTTTACCACTGGAACAGGAGAGAATGGAAAATCAGTATGGTGAAAGAAGTGAGTTCAACATTGCATATCTTGGGATCTAGCAGCAAAATTAGATCTTACTGATCCACTAAAGCTGGTCTGATACTCTTTAAGTAGAAGAGTTGGCCTTGGTGTAGTTCCATCACTGATACCATACTGAACAGATGAAACCAAAATGTGGTCCACCAAGAAGGTTACACTCTCCAGGTGGTCAGTGTACTCCCAGGAGGAAAGATTCAGAGATACTGGCTGCTGCTGTTTCCTCTGGAATCAATTTTCTCTGTAAACATTTCCTTTCAAATAGAATTTTGTTTAGTTTTCAGTGCCTGTTTTAGGTGCCCTCTCTTGAAGTAGGAATATGGTGCAGTGGGTATCTCGAGGAAGCCCAAGAAGGTTTCTCAGAATCTTCAGTGACCTGAAGCTCAGAGACTGTGAAACAGAGTGGTGACAACTCAGTTAGGTAGACAGGAGTGGTATGATGTGTTAGAGTAGGCACGTATTAATAAATATATATGTATATGTATAGCTGCATCAATTTATGAGCAAAGCCAGAGTTGAGAAAGATTGTATTGCATTCAAGCTTTTATGTTGCATTCAAGCTTTGAAAGATCTGCATCTGTTGCTCTGCTGCCTAATAGGGTGCTGGATGTTAATTTAGCTGTCCCAGGGACACAACTGTTTTTATGCCCAACAGAATAAATCTATGAATTTCTTCAGGTACACTGCAAAAATGCAGAGTCTGTGGTTTTAGTTTTAACATTATTTCAATGATAATTCACCATCAGGTAACATCTCACTGCTACTTGCTATATTTTCTTTTTTTGTCTTCTTCATTCTTTGTGTGAATTGTAGGAAGATTTTGTAAATTTAGGGGGAAAAAAAACCTTTGGGGGGGGGTCTGCCTGTTTTGGTTCCTTTTCACTTCTGTACATCCAGATATGAAGTCCATGAGGTGCCCATTTGGTTCCAGGACCTCCTCTTTCCCACACGAGGAGACGCATGGAGGCCACTCAGCTTCTGCAAGTGCTTCTGCAAGAGCTTCCCCCATGATAGGCATCCTCCTGTCGTGGAGGCCACAAGGAACCTTATACTGGAACCTTATACCCATATACTGGTTTAACCAGCTTGATTTGTCATTTCACTAATCCTTGTGACGAGCGTGGAGGAGCAGATGTGTGACAGCGCTTTCGAGTTATTGGTGAAGACTAATAGAGATGTGCAAGTGTATGAGAGGGAAAATCTTGAGTTATGTTGTGCTTCTTTCACCTAGGTTTTTGTTTTTCTAAATTACTGAGCTTGCTGGGTGCGTGGGCATTCTGTCTTCATTAAAGAAACACAAATAAGGAAGTCAACACAAGTATCCCTGACAACACCTGATAGAAAAGAAAGAGGAGAATAGAGCAAACAAGTCTAATTGATTCATAAAAAAAGGGGGCAAACCCAAAAACATTTTTAATGTGTTTAGAAAATTCCAGATTATTTAAACATCAATGTTGATATGAATATTGATATTAATAGCTTTGAAATTTTGTGGGTCTCCAGTGGGTTTTTTAATATATAATAAACTCTATCCAAGAAGCTGAACAAACTTTGACTGCACATCCTTTTGAACATGCAGATGCTACAGGGTGCCTGTTCAGTGCCTCTGCTTGGGACACACCAATGTTCAAATGTAGTGGTCATCAACTGCTGCGGTCATCAGCAGACAGATTTATCTGAGGGACATTTCTGTCAGTGTTCCAAGATCACTCAAGAGTCACAAACTGAGTGCACATGGGAAATCAAAAATAAAAATTAGTGATTTGGTCATCCAGGTTGAGAAGCTGAGATTTTTCTGAGTATATTAACAAGAAAAGTGAAAACCTGACCATGTCTGGTTTTTGGTAGCTTCTTCATGTAGAGCCAGATAACAGCTTAAATGTAAATACATGTATAAAAGAAGGGGGTTTTCTTCCCGTTCTCAAGAGACAGAAGCCTAACTTACTCTGCTCACAGCTTATGGCAGCAAATGCCTTTCCCTCACCATTGGTTCACCACATAAGCCAGGCCTGGGTGATTTCCGCTTCCCAAGATAACCTGCAGAGAGGCTGTTGTTTAGAGTAAACATTTTATTTGAGCACCTCTTTACCAGCTGCCGGATTTACTCCTGGTTGTGGCTGTACAGTGTCCTGCTGCTGCCATCCCACTGCCTTCTCCCTCGAGCTCTCTGGCCCTCCGGATTAGCCTTCTTCCTGGTCTTGCATTTCTGAGACTGTACGCAATAGGTTGTAACTATTTGCATAGGTGAAATAACAGCCTAGGGCCAGTACACTTACACACCTACATTCTCTGGCCGTTCTATTAACAATGCAATAGTCTATCCCAACTGCAGTGAAATCTGGGAAACGCTGTTTTACCTGTTACTGCAATGCTCCTTAAGGAGAAAACTGCTACTAGATAGAAAGTAGTTCTGGACTCATCTGAATGATACAGGAATAATCTGCTACCTGGTAAATGATTAATGCAAGACTTAATCATGTGGCTTTCTTACACACCTTCATTTGAAACATTACCGAATGTCTATAAACTTGGATTTAGCTCAGGAAATAGCTTCAGTAAAAGTAACCAAGCTCTTACAAGTTTGAAGTTTTCCTGAGCTGTATTTCTGCCTGAGACAAGCAGGTCTTTATGAGGGGGAAAATGCAATAAGTAACAAATCTCTGGTAGCTACTGGCAACAGTGTTGAATTCAGACTATTTGGCGCTATTTCTGCAGGTATACAAATCCCCCAGGCAAAGTCTGGTTGCAGGTTTTTCTGCCCTTCCCCTGTGAGACCTTTTTCAGTTTCAAAAGTCTCACATCTCTATACTGGCTACATAGTTGTCCAGTTATTCTATGTATTACCTTCACTTTTACTTCCTTACCCTTTCTATTAAATGTCCTTTAATGTTTATTTTTTTAATTCTGTTCTAGGGAGAGGAGTGTTTGGCGAAATAGATCCCTAAACCCACTGGCAGTATTTAGCCTGTGAAGGCCTCTGTGTTTGATAAGCATTAGGTGTATTACTCTTAAAAAATCTTCGTGTGATAACTAGGTCTGTACCTATTCTAGTGCCGTAACAAATGGCATGGCACAGCTTAAGCCAAGACCTTACAAATGTGACTGTTCGAAAATCTTACAAGACTGCACAAACGAGAAAGCCTGTCCCCTTGCTTTGGTCTCAGACTTTCAGGAGGATTAATTCCTCTTCCTCTTTTCCTTAATGTAGCATTTTAACAATGTGGGAGAGAAAGTTCAGGTAGAAAGTAAATCCGAGGAATGGAAAAATGTAATAGAAAAAGCTTGTCATTTTTCTCAGCAATATGCTTTACTGCATTTATAAGCAGCTGCACCTGCCTTTCATGATCACCAACACAACATCATGTTCCATTGCTCGCACTTCCAAGGAGCAAAGGTGAATTAGGTAACACAACACTGTGCTACCAGATTAAAGGTAGTANAAATTGCCTACTAATCTGAAGACTTACTTTGATATTTTTTAAGAGGTTGCTTAACTGGAACAGTGAACTCAGACTTCTTTAGCTCAAAGGTGAATAATTTTTATTTTTATGTTTTCTATCTACTGCAGTCCCCTAACAATTTACTCATTTTTTTATTAATAATCCTCTGTTTCACAGGAGGAACCATCTGTTACTATTGTTGGTAGAAGAGCTAACATGCCCTAAAGTGTTTTGCTAGCATTTCTACTACTGGTAGGCGGGGAGTACCTGGTAAGTAGTGCACGTTAGGATGTGTATACTCATCTTGACAAAAACTTTCCAGAATGAGTCAATGCAAATGTGTGCAGCAGCTGAAAACAACCAGCTAACCTCTTCCGTTTCCTAAAATGTGAACACTTACATTTGTCAGCAGAAACTCTCTTTATGAATGCTAGGATGAAGCTTTGCTTCATGCATTAAGTTGACTACATCTGGAGTTCTGCTTCTTTCTTTTTTGTGAGTTTCACAAATAATGAATTAAGTTTAATTTGTAGGTGCACTGGTCATAACTTCAATAGTGATGAAGTGGTCAACTAACACCTTTTGAAGGTTAAATGTATCTGCATGGTTTTCAGTGTATAATTTTCAGAAAGTTACATGTGTATTTTTTTACTGTAAATGAGGTAACATCAGTAGTGTGAAAACAGAATTTAACTATCCAGTCTGGGGTGTCTTTGCATTAATAGATGATTTCTTTTCTAAGTACTAACCACTGTAAGATGAGACATACAGAGAGAAGATGCCATGTGTTGGCAAAGTATTGAGATCCTCACATGATGATGTACTATAAATTTGTTTTAAACAGTCAGCAATATTCAAAAAGGTGAGTGCATTGGCTTGGAGGTTGTGGCAGGAGGATGAGCCCACTGACTGCTGCTGCTCACTAGCATAAAGGCAACCTCAGCTGGCTTACTTATCTCAGTACCTACCTCCAGACATTCTCGGTATGCATACATTTCCACACATTAGCTGGCTTTCTCTTCAGAGACTTCCTGTCTTCTGTTTGCTGTTCTGTTCATCAAATGTGGAAAGTAGTTCTTCAAGTTGGCAGATACAATTACCTTTTAAATCCTTTTTCATTGTGCTCTCACCAAATCAATATACAGTATTAATCACACACTAGCTAAAGCTTTTACTACAGAACAGTAGTAACTACTACTAAATGGGAGAGTTCAGTTCTGCTGAGAGTGCCTGATAGTCATTTGGCTGGGTATCAGTTTCACCCACTGCAGTCTCAAGCTGAGAATAAAAGCCTCTTTCATTGAGATGGTCTTATTTATTAGCCTCTTAAAAGTTTCCACGGTTATGTGCTCAGGACTTTTCAACAAAACTGTTATTTTTCTCTAGTATTACTCCTGTTCACATTCATTTAGACAGGAGGAAAGTCTGTGTCATTTTAGTCAGGCCTGTGTAATTGCTTTGCTTTGAATCCTCATTTCCAGATTGAAACGAACAGAAGTGACTTTAGGATCATGTCATAGTTAGTTGAGACGCCCTTTACATCAGTGAATTCCCTTTGGATGGATGAAGTGAGCTGTCTGGGCTAGAGTCTCAGACTTGGGAGAGCCAAGGTATTTACAAATGTTAAACATATTTAAAAGGAGAGATGCAAAAGCTGATCTATTCCATGGAAACAGACAAGACACAATAATGAGAATTCACTCGATGTGATAAGCGTTTCCTGAGGGCTGCTCATGCTAATTCAGGCAGCTCGCTATAAAGTCAGTGGTTGTTTTGCACCCTGAGGGGATTGGGCGTAGAGAACTTGTATTCCACCAAAACCAGAGCAGAAAGTTGGGTGTTAATTCTCGCATCCAAACAGTACTGCCTATTAGGTTGCCTCTCCTGTTTCCTTCAAGGGTTCACAATCACAGCATGTGTCAGATGGTTGTGATGCTGTGCCCTGAACAGCCTAGTGTGACACAGCGCTGTATGCAAGTACAGACGGGTGGGATGCCAAAATGAATAAAAAGGATACAATTGTTACCGATCTTCACTATGACAAGTCGCTTACAGGGGAAATAGTACATAATAAACACGTATTTTTCCTCCGGACAGTTGCAGTTCATTGAGAACAGACCTGATAGAATAATGGGCAGCCTATGGCTTAGACCTAGAAGTAGGTCTAATCTAGGTATCCAGGAAAGCATCTGCAGAAACACAGGTCGAATTTTTAAAAAATCTAGGAAATAAGTTTCACATTTAGGCACAAAAACAAGCCCAGCGTGCTGGCAAGCAAACAAGAGAACGAGGATGGTTCATGAAATGTTCCCATCCACGAAGGGCACCATGACTGCCTCTTGTTTACTAAAATTGCAACAGAAATAGTTGCCATTTGCTATAAACAAGTGTAATTAAAACCACTACTGTAGTATATTGTATTGTGCAATTAATTTTAAAGCCCATTTGCAGCTTGCTGGACAGTGCCTGCATTATTCTGATTATAAGTTTACTTAAACAGCATTTTATTTCACACGTAGATCCAGTTTTATTTCCCTCTGGGCACCGCTGCTGCTGCTCCAGGCCTCAGCTCTGCTGTTGTCCATGATTTCTTCCTTGTTGCTGGCATCACCAGTGCTACCGTCGTCGTCTGGTGTTGTGTTGCTGCCCCTGTGGAGGATGGAGTGGGAAGAGATGTGGCAATGGCAGCAGCTGTGGAAGCAGCAGCAGTAGAAGTGCTGGGATGAGCCTCAGAGCAAGCAGGTTTGTGCCGTGGCCCTGCAGCTTTCTGGACAGCTGGAGAGGGTTAGATAACCAGGGGTCATTTCACAGATCACAGAAGCACTTCACTTGGAAAAGACTTCCAAGATTATCGCCAATTTGATGGTTTCATGGCTGAACTGTTACTATTGAGTGAACATTTGGAGTGGGGGTTGTTTTCGTTTTTATTTTGCGTACAGAAAAGGAACTAGCTTGTAATCAGGACAATGAAGTAACTTACAGTGGCTTAAAATTTAACACCTGGGTAAATCTAAATATCCTATTGTTTTTTTCTGCAGTCAGCACGTTTAGCAGCATTCAGGAACACTGACTGAAGCCAGTGTAGTTACTAATGCTGACGTATTACACATGGCCAGCACTGAGATTGAGTTTCTCATTAAAATAAATTCATTGTTCATAGAAATATATATCTGAAAAAAAATATCCTAGAAAGACAGGGTGCTCTGTAAGAAATTAGATCAATAAAATATTTAAGAAGGTATACACATTTCCATAGCGTTTCCCCACTGCTTAAAAAGTCAAATGTAAATGTTGGTTAATAACTATAAAAAGCTATTACATTCCTTTTAAAGCTAAAAGGATGTTAAAGAAAATAGAGTGACCCTTCTGGCACGCATAGGACATCTGTGGATCTGGAATTTCCTGATGACTCTTGGTTTGTAACCTACCCAGCAGGTTTTGTTTCTTTTTCACAACCTTATCTGTCATACAATTAGTCTAAACTTCAAATTTTTTTTTAATATAAATTAATTTCTTTTCTGACTTCTACTCTCCTATGAGCCTTTAACAAACACACTTGATGGTTTGTGGACTGAACTAGTAACCAATGTCCAGCCAAGAAAAACAATTATTTCTCAGCTTTCACTAAGGAGGTTAAATGCAGGACAAGTCCTTTTCTGCATATGGGGGAACCAGCACTGTAGTTGTACATCAGGAAGTACAACAGGAAGTACTACTACAGAGGTAGCTTCCATTTACAATGAAACCACCAATAGGAAAAGAAAAATAGCATGGGATTGATTTCAATAGAGACAGATCTGGGATAAATCTTGTAAAGTACTTTATAAAAGTCAGATGCCTCATGGAAAACTTGATGGGAAATGAACCACCTTTTGCAATATAAAGCTCTTTTTGACCACTCCTTTATCAGGACCTTTTTCATTCTATAAAGAAATTGGCCTGATCTAGTCATGATGATATTCCAGATGCAGAGTCATGGAAAAACTAAAAACAAAGCAAGAATTATTTACCTCGGATTTGATTAGTTCACAAATGTCCACATATCATAGAAGCACACAATGGTTTGCGTTGTAAGAGACCTTAAATGGATCATCTAGTTCCTACCTGCCATTGACAGGGACACTAGACCGGGTTGCTTAGTCCATCCAACCTGGCCTTGAACACTTTCAGGGGAAGGGCATCCACAACTCCTCCGGGCAACCTGTTCCTGTGCCTCACCACCTTCATAGTGACAATTTTTTTCCTAATACCTAAACTGTATCTACTCTTTTTCCATTTAAAGACATTACTTCTTACCCTACCACTACATGACCTTTTTTCATGGTTGTCCTTGATTTTTTAAAATTTATTTTTAATTTACTTAATTCTTAATATTAATACTTATTTTCTGACATGTTAAGTTCTGTCTTGTCTTGTTGTTTTTTATTTTTTTCTTTTGCTGTGTGAGTACTTGTCATGGTTGCACCCCAGTCAGCAGCCAAGCTCCACGTAGCCACTCACTCATTTCCCCACCAGCAGAACTGCTGAGACAATTGGAAGAGTAACAGCTAGAGAACTCATGGGTTGAGCTAGAGTTTAATTGGGCNAGATAGAGTTTAATTGGGACAGCAAAAGTCACATGCACAGGTAAGGCAAAACAAAGAATTAATTCAGCCCTACCTACGGGCACGCAGGTGTTCAGCCATCCCCAGGAGAGCAGGGCCCCATCACAGGTAAAGTTGCCTTGGGAAGACAAATGTCATCAGTCCCAACATACCCTACTTCTACCTTCTTTTCCCCACGCTGTGTACGTAGCATGATGGCATATCATCTGGAATATCTCTGTGGTCAGTTTGAGTCACTTCTCCTGGCTGTGTCTCCTCTCAGCCTGCCAAGCACCCCAGCTTCCTCACCAGCATGGCACTGCAAAAAGCAGAAAAGGCCTTGGCTTTGTGTAAGACCTGCTCAGTAATAACATAAATATCTCTATATTATCAAGACTTTGTTCAGCACAAATCCAAAACACAGCCCCATACCAGCCACTGGGAAGAAAATGAACTCTACCCCGGCCAAAATCAGCACAGTAATTCTTTCTGTTTATGAACAGAATAAAGCCTGAAGAATACAAAGTACTGCTACCCAGCTGGTGTTAGTCAAGTTATTGATCTCATTCTCAGTAGAAAACATCTGCAGGTATCTTTCTTTACCATGGATTTATAAACCAGATTGGGATTACCTGCACAGGAGACGAGATTAATCCTTATTCTGTTCAGACTGTTCCTGTGAGTGCTAGAGTTAATATTGAGCCTAGAAGGTCTTTGAACAAGTCATCAGTCATCATAACAAATTACAAGTGGGTAATATACATGACACAAGTTATAGGCATCAAACTTCCCAAAGGTATTGCAACTGCTGACAGGACTTCGCATAATTTATCACCAGATGGAGAGAGAAAGGGAGCTGGAAATAAGCAAATGTTCACCTATGTGAAAAATGAAATTAAGCCACATAGTGTTCTCTGAGGCTGCTAGTATGTCCTTGTAAAGACAAAGGAAGATGCAAAACTTAAGACCAGTTAAAGCAAGTGGAGTTAAAATTACCCATAGCATCTAGGCTGGCCTAAAGTCCTCTTGTGCACCACACTACAGCCAAATACTGTGACTTTTGAAGACAAAAATACATTTTCAGGTGGCCTCAACAGCCCTGATGAGGTGACAGATGAGATGGTGTCCGAGACCAGTTTGTTCCAGACAGCTTGTTCCTGTGTCCAGAACAAGGCTAATAAACGGATGAGTGAAGAAATGTGAAAGGAAAACAGTTTTGAACTAGAAGACATTTACTGATTCAAAGTAAGCTAAGGGAAAAGGGCTTGGCATGCTTGTAGGTTTGAGACTGTATTTCTTCTGAGGACTGTCAGTTTAACCTTGAATTAGAGCCACTAAATTATGCACATAGGTAAAGCCAAGATTCAGACACCTTGTTTTTGGATGATCCCTTAACAGCAATCTGTCTGTTTCCACAACACGGCCTCAAAAACAAAACCTGCTACTCAGTTGTTACCCAAAACTACCTGATTTCAAGCTGTTCAACACCTATCTGTTGCTTGAGTGAGGATCCAGATACAGGTGAGACAAGTAAATCGCTATGGATGGGGCTAAAGGAGATTTTCTTTTACATGGACATGGCTGGACTTACTTAATATGCAAGCTTGAATGTCTGCTCTGTGAACACAATATTCACCTCCTTTTCAGGCTTTGAGCATTCAAATTTGTCTGTCTTCTTTCCTTGAAACTGTCTGGGAGAAGCTTAGGCACATGGCTGCTCTTCTGTCAGTCTTGTATATAAAATCAGATGATGCATGTGAAATGAAAAGCAGTGCAGTGGGCATTGGGGAAAGGTTTTCTCTTCTTCCTGTTATTTTGTTCTTTTGGGGATTTCTTAACCAATAGTGTGACCATCTCTGGCATTTGAAAAAATATGTCTTGTACAGTGCAATGAAACCTCTTCTTGTTGTTGAGGCATTGTGCCTGTTCTTTAATGTGTGTGTGTGTTTCTACACAGGTATGTGTCTAACTAAACACATGAATTGCTCCGCAGGCCTACACTGAATGGAGGCATAAGACTATTCTAATTTTTTTTTAAGTATGTGATGAAAATAATGTACTATTATATCTTTAAATGCCTAATTTTTAGTTTTTATAAATGGGTGACATTGTAAAAATTGCACATGTCCACATGTGATGCTACATGATCCTGGAAGAATTAGGATAAAGATAAAATGGAGGAATTTGAGAAAATTTTAGTGGTGAAAGAATAGCAAGATGGAGCCAGCTGGTTCCTGTTAGCTAAAAGGCTTCTGTTTGAAGATTTTCTGGTAAATAAGACAGATCTTAATTCACTCTGTTGAAGTCAGTCAGTCAGTCAGTCAGTTACCTTCTCTAAAGAAACGTTCCATGGCTTTTAACATTTCTTTATTTGTGGTGACAAGAACAGGAAACTGTGCAGTCCTTGTGGCAATGCTACTGTTAAAGATTAGCAGCCTAGCAGAGGAAAGATAGCATTGTGATATACAAATTAAAATATATTTGGTGGTTTGGCTTGCCACCAGTAGATGGCTGTAACCCATCTCTTCTTCCAGCCTTTTCCATTTTTGGTGAATAAAAAGTATTTTAACACTTCAGAGAATTCCAGATATCTTAACAATGAGTTGATTTTTAAATCTGACAAGGTACATGCATTTTTGAGTGGAGATAGGTGAAATAAATCTTAACTATCACACCAAGAGTAACTCAGCATCAATGCAGACAAAATACAAAGCACGTTGTTCCCCAGCTTGGGGCCCTCCTGCCTCATTCAAGTTGCAGGATGCACAAGATGTCCCCTGTTCACTCTCCCCTCTGGCTGCCCCCAGGGATAAGGGCACTGTGTGTTTCTGCAGTGCTCACTGTGCCTGACTGGCCACCACCAAACTTGTGTGCAGCCCTAGAAGACCCCTGTGCTGGGAAGCAGCTGCCTCACCCAAGGCTGCAGGCTAGATCTGCGGAGCTGGCAGTAGCAGGAAGGCCGGGACAGTGTTGCCCATCTCCAGGACTCTCCCTCAGCCCTGCTTTGCTATGACAGTGCATTCACATATCTATATGCGATAGGAAGGAATTTTGAGACCCAGATCTCTTGCACTTATTCAAGTCTTTGCTGGGGCTGGTTTTGTGCTCTTGTAATTCTTTAACCTTGGAGCGACATCTTGAAATCACCTCTATGCTGAGGTTACAGAGGATAAAATGGTTTTCTTGCAGTATAAGCACATACTGTAGTTTGATCTCCATTTACTGCATATGAAGTATCTGGAATCTATTCTAATACTAGTTGTAGTCACTGTACTTCTCATAACAAAAATGCCTGGATTACAGTATCTCATAAATTGCTGTAGTAAGCAGGGCACGTGCTCCCAAATGAAGAAAGCATTCTTAGCTGTCTGGTAGTAATAAACCCAAAAACTCAATTTATTTTATTTTTAGGCCCAAGGAACTGACCAAGTGAAAATGTGTTATGTAACTACCAGAGGACTTCTTGTTATGGTTTAGACAAGGTAGTGGATGATTTGTGAGAAAACATTAGGATATGACTTTGTGTGAGAGATATGTCATTGTTTTAGATGATTGATGTGTGATGCTTAACTTCCTGTACTTTCAGCTTTCAGATGGAAATGAGCATCCTGATCTGCACTAATCTGTTTGTGGAGCTATCTCAAACTTCTTTGTTTAGCAAAAGTCAGTGTGGATGGTCTTGTTTCAGAATTAGATTCTAAAAAGTATAAAGGCATTATTACATTGAATTCATTTTCCACAAGCAAAGATTTTCCCAAATAGTTGTTCCATTTTTAGGTACGCTAGAAATTTAACTTTCCAGGGAGGAGAAGCCCTTGGTGCCTGTAAAAGGATTTTATTTCCATTTACTGCCAAATCTTTTGGCACTGCCTAATGTAATTTATACTGAATGCACACATACTACTTTGCAAGTGAGAGGAGATTGTGTAAGTTGTTCTGGGGAGGTTAGTGGAAAGATTTTAGTTTTATTATATTTTAGTTTTTAAACTATGTGCTGATTTTAGTTCCTTAGAGTGATTTTCGTTTAGAGCTTCTGGTTTTGCCTTGGAGGTATAGTTCTGTTGTCATCCCCATAAGAAAAAACACTCAGATCTTGCAAGGTATCATTCAAAACGGTATTTCTTAGCAAGAAGAAATACCCCACTGACCCTATTTATGGCAGAGAGGGCAAGCGAGTCACCCCTGTCAGTCATTCAAGATGTTGCAGGACTTCTTAACAAGAAAGCAACTCTATTCATAATCTCTACTATCAAAAAAGAAAGACATTCTCCACAGAATTTCTTCTGCCCTCTTAAAGACAGGGCTTTACGCACCGGGAGCTGCCCACAGGCTCCTCCAGCACCACGCAAAGGCTATGTTGGAGGAAGGTGTGACATGGCACAGTGTGGCTCAGCACAGCCTGACCACCAGGCTGGCATGCAGCACCTGCCCAGCAGAGCTGTGGTGTGAATCACTGCCTCCTAAACGTGCAGCAGTCTCCCAGTCAAAACTTGCAGTTTCCCACAAGTAAAATATTAAGTCATTTATAATGCTTCAGCAGAGTTGTGGTGGACAGGATGGGTACAGACAGAATAGACAACTTTTTAAAATGTCAAAACTTCATTAGAAAAGTTTCTTCCACCATATACTGCCATTTTACTATCATTACCCCTTACTAGTTTTTCCATTTCTCCCTTTTGTCAGCCTTCCTGTTTCCCTGTTTTGGAGTTGTTGGGGTTTTTTCTTTTCATTTTTCTAGTTGCAACCTATTTATTGTTTTATTACACATTATTTTATCATTCTATTTTTCTCAATATAACAAAATATATTCTTAATCTCACTTGCCTTTTAGTGCAGGGGACTGTGATTTTTCTGATGTAGTTTCTTTGGAGGAAGTGGTCTGTCTTCCTATTTGTTTACATTACACTTTCCACAGTAGGGCCTTTGGATAAAGTTACACTGAAATCAATAACCCTGTGATATTTTTCTGCCTTTCACTTCCTCTGGGCAAGTTAATATTTAACTCTAGTAAAAAGTCATACTGAGGCTTTTTTATTTTCTTCCCCCCCCNATGTGTCCACTCAGTATATGCCCACTGCCAGGACACCAGAAAAAGTGAATAGGTCTATGCCATTTTCTTTTCTACACTGTTGTGTTCCCAAGGTTTACATGGACTTCCCTAGCCACTTCACTACTTCACATCTAACACTGAATCCTCTGTCCCTTCTTACCATCTCCCTACTATATGGAAAAAAGCAAGTGCTTGTGCTAAGCAGTCTCATCACTGGTTCTGCTTTTCACAGTTTATTTTTAAGACATTTTTTGTCTCTAAGTTAATGTAGACAGTTTCAATTTCCCTAGAAATCACTGTGTTTTGCAAGCCTCAGCTGATATTCTCTGTCTAAAAAAAAATGTACTGTGTGAACCTTCATAAAATACACTACAGAGCCACAGGAATTATATTGCAGTCTGAAATCTGCCCAGCAGCTGAAATAATGTGATCATGTGGGTTGAGCAGCTCTGAAACCAGGATTTGCATGTTGAACTGCAGCACTAGAATCGATTTTGTGAGAAAAAATGCCAAGGACCTCTTGACATGTACTTAAGTGTTATTTGAGAGTGTTTTAGCCAACAGCCTAATCCTTTTTTTTGCAGATTTTTTGTTTAACACTTAGTCTGAAATTTTATTCTACCATTTTAATTTTGCCATTTAAAAATTAAAGATAGAGAATCTTCTGTCTGGTAATTAGAAATGTTTAAAAGATAGGGTAGTGAAGGTTTTTTTTTTTCCTCCAGCTGAGGTTTATATGCATAATCCTTTTGTGGTTGATAAACTTACCTTTCTGAAACTACGCGTAGTCCAGGCTCCTTGCATTGCTCTGTTGTGTTTTCTTGACTGCTCCGGCCTGGCATTCTTCGGATGTCAGCTCTTGAGACTTACCGTCACTCTGAGCCACCCTCCCAGCTTAGCAGTGGGCCTCCGGAATGTGGTATCCGGTAAGCACAGTGACACTTCCTCATTAGGAGTTACAAAGTGTGAACAGCTTGCAGTGTCTGCACAGAGATCTGCAAACATCAGTGAAGAGGATGTACACACAGGGCTGCATTTATAATGTTTTTCCAAAGGGATGTTGGCATTATGTGCCTGTTTCCTATCTGAGATTACGCACAAAGCTACATAAACACGAATAACCGGCACAGGGAATTAACAGCTGCATGGGGCTGGCCAAGGCAGTGGATAGTATGGAAAAAGCTTTGTCTTTAACCCCCTTGCAACTATAGAACTGCTGACTTCTTCAGAGAAGAGATCAAATTCTTGTGTAGACAGCCACATGTATTTCTCATTCTTTCAAAGGATGAGTGTGTGAGCTGTCCTCACACGGAGAGGGGAAGGAAAGGAAAGCCCTCTGAGTGTGCCTACAGCATATGTCTTTGCACAGAGTTAAAAACTAATCTGTTGCTGGCTGTGCAGCATGGGCCAGGCCAGATGGAGGAAGATGCGTAAATGCACATATTTAAGTGAAGGATGAAAGATTAAAGATAAGACAGTGATGGAAACAAGATGCCTCTAACGTGAGGCGTAGCGGGGCATGCATGTAATTTTGAATACAACTATTGTCTACCACATTAGGTGCTTTCAATTCTTTTTAAGAATTCGCCTAAGCTAGCAGTGTGAAATATGAATTGTATCATAGTCCTTTCCTACAGGTTAGGCAATACCAAATATGGGAGAGAAAATTTGAGCCAGTGCTGTTAATGTTAAAAAACCATTTAATAGTCACTTTTTGTTGCTGATATTTTTCCTTCCATTACCTTTGCCAACAAATGACACAGAGCACTCAGGAGAAACTGAGACCATTTTGGTAGAGTTATTTTTCTTTTTTTTTTCCAGCAATTAAAGAGAGTGGCACTTAACAAACATTAACCAAATACTGCCTTCTGCCAAAAGCTATTTATACTGTCATAACCCCAATGCCTTTATATAAATAGTAATACCACCGCTGATATATTCTGATGTACAAACTTTAAGACAAGATCTTCCTTGGGATTGTTAGACTGTATATCAGATAGCAAATTCCCATCAAAGGCCTCCACAATGTGGTTTCTCAGTCTAAACTATTTTACATATCAGCTTCTGTCCAATGAGATGACAAGCTACACAATCAAACATGTATCTAGCCTTTTTTACAGCTGTTTTTAAAAGTACCATACAAGTCCAGACATGGAGACCTTCTGAAGCAAGATGGAGTACACGTGAAAATAATTGCACAAAACAGATTTGCTTTCCTACAGTTAATTATCACAGCTACTTTGATGAAGTAGCTACTTCATCATTATAGCTACTAAACAATATTTAAGTAGCCAAAAGCCAAATACCTTCTGAGCGAAATACATAGAAGACTGAGTTGCTTGTGCAGATTCTTCTTTGTGTCCAAAGTGACATTTACACAAGTGCAGACTCATTTTCCTTCTAACTGCACTCCAAGAAAAAGTGAGGCAATATTTCCTATCATCCCAGTGTTGTATCTCACAAAATGATTAGTTTGTTACTTCATTTGGTGGTGTGAGCAAAGCCAGATGGTGGTCAAAACAGAACCAGAAAGTGGTAAGTATTTTCATTGTTCAAAAAAACCTTCTGCTATTCCCACCTTCATCTGGGCTAAGTGATCCTCTGAAATGTGACTGCCGGTGACAGGGAGATACCATTACATTACATATAGCAAACACCCTAGCCCCCTCAGAGTGAAACTGTCATTCATGTAAGCAATCATTTGACCAAATTTAATCCCAGACAGATATGGCAGTATTCTTGTGAAAAGAACAGTGAGTTAAAAGTAAGGCAAGAGGTGAAAACCAGGAACAATGTGCTGGGATTTTTGTGGGGATGGACACTTGTGGAGGTGACAGAGTGGATATGTACCATATGAGAAAATTAGTTACAGCAAACCTCTAGTATTACATATTATTTAAAACATTTGGTTCATAAGTAATGGGTTATCTGACTCTGGACATATTTTTCTTCAGCTCTTACTTCTTTGGAGTGGTTTTGTAACTGTATAGCTACTGGAAGAATATAGAAAATCAGTTATACGGAATGATGTGGAGTGCAGCAGGTCTCCAAACTCAACCCCCTGCCCAAAGCAGGCTTAGCTGTGGGGTCAGATGTGGTTGCTCAGAGCTTTGTGTCACTGGGGTTTGAATTCATGAAGGACACAGATGGATACAGCCTCTCCAGGCAGCCTGTCCCTGTGTTTAGTTACCCTGCCATGGAAATTCCTGAGGACTGCTTTCCCTAGCTGAAAACTCTCCTGTTTCTACTTGTGGGAACTATTGTCAAAAAAGCCTAGCCGCCAGGAACCTCCCTGTAGGCTGAGCAGACACCTCGAAGCTGCTCTCCTCCAGTCCACCTTGCTGCCTTCCCTCACAGTCTCTGTTTCAGTCTTGCTCAGGTACAACCAGGCCAGCATCATCTACTGCTCTCGCCTCATCCACAAACCAAATCATTTTGTCACAGATGATCATCCGTCAGATCAGGCATCACTTAGCCAATCTCCATCTTCGGCCTTGTGTGCTCAGACTTGCCTGAGTTCTTGCTTCACAGATGCTTTCCCCTGGGACTGAAAATGAGGCAAACAGCCTGTAGTTCCTCAGATTGTTTCATTTGCCCTTCCTTTAGATGGGTGCAGCATTTGTTTTCCTTGGCCATTTGGGGCCTTCTCCAGTCTCTGTGATTTGTCAGAGCTGAAGGGGAACAGCCTTTTGAGGATACCAGACAGCATCCTCAGCACCCTTGGGTGCAGACCGGCTGGGCCCACAGGCACTGGTCGGTTGACATCTCACTTGAAGGCCACCAAGTACCTCACCATCTGTCACTAAATCGCTGTCCTCCCTCAAGCAGCTGGTTCAAATATGCTCTTTAACCTCCACTGGCTGTCAAGCAGCGGGTGACTGTAGTATCTCGGACAGAGCTATGTGAAGTATTCTGATATTTTGACTGTCATTCTGTTCTGTTGTGAATGTCACTTTCCAGTGCTTTCTGCTCTTAGCATACTTCTTTTTTGAGAGACTGTTCCAGCCCATGTCATTCATCTTAGGATGGTGAAAGTAGCCTTGTGGAGGATTTTCCCACATTTAAAAAATTTCCATGTGTGACTACATTAATTCTAGAAAGTTGGTCAGTCGATGGAAATAGGTTTGTGTTCTCATAGTTTCATGCACATTAGCTGAAATACATGAATTACATGGCTGTGTTGCCAGTCTAGCATATTTAGAATTTTCTGAAGATCCTTCAGGTTACTAGTAAAAATTCAACCTTCGAAGGTCAAGAAGGGCCAAAGTCCTCTATACTGACTGTAAATTTTGATACATTTATAGGTAAAAGCAATGTGATTTCAAAAATAAAACACTAGCAGAATGTAGTTTGTCAAATAAAAGGCAGACGTGCAAAAGCAATTATTCTTTAGAGGGTTTGCAATGCTGAATTTTCTAAAAAGTAAAGCTAAAAACATGGCTACCAAGTTGAGAAACAAGAGTCACCCCTCACATGCTAGATCTAATCCATCTGAAAGTCATTTCCCTGAAACTTCACCTTGTACTTTGGCCACCTGAAGTAACATTTAGAAGGTCTCTTTGTGTTTCTTTCACATGTGCCCTCTCTTCACAAATCATGGCAGGAGGAGAAACAAGATAGGAAATTCTGAACCAAAGAGGCAAGGGTGGGAGAAGCCTTGTGTTTTAGGGAAGCAGGAAGCCCATGAGACTGGAGATACTGTGGAATAGACCTCCTTCTCTGTGCCCTCTGTTACACAAGCAGACAGGAAAATTTAAAAAGCAGCAAAGGAAAATGCTTTGAGTAATTGCTGTGAAAACAAAATGAAGTTTCTCTTTGGGCCTTCTGATTTTGGTCATTTGAAGAGAACAAGAGCTCTCCCAAGGTCTGTTGCCCTAGGGAGCAGGAGCATTATCTCAGTGAAGTATTTTGTTTGCTGCTTTTCCTTGCATGGCAACTATTTAAATTCGGTGGAGTGTGAGGAAGAAGAGAGGGAGCGAAGAGTATGTGGGTGATACTTGTATTTTGCCTTCTATCAGAAGTGCTTGAAGAAGATATAAATTAATTGTGTAGGCTGGGTATTTATTTTTTCATTGCTCTCTCACTGCTTTCTCGTTGTTAAGGATTTATATATCTCACAGGCAACAGCTGCTCAGTGCTACAATGCCACAGGCACAGCAGAAAGAATAAATGCTTTTGGTCTCTGTCCCAGTATAGGTTCACCTGGATCACTCTGATTTAAAAGCAAATCCCCTTTGCTCTTGGGGGCCCCTGTAGCAACAGGAACTGAATGTGCCAGGATGCAAAGCTTACAGGTGTGTCGTATGTGAACTCTTAAGAGCACCTCCTTGCTCTGCATGCCCAGCCAAGACATGCCATGCAGGTAACATCACTGCTTGGTATGTTGTTAAAAACAGGTTTGCTATTATTGCAGAACTTCAAAATGCTTAAAGGGTGGCTTGGACTAACTCAAAATTAAGGTCAACAGCATTTCAACTCCTACTTGTAGATGAGGTATTAGAAAATCATCCTAATAATCTAGTGGTTCAAAGGGGTAATTAAGATTTAACTGCCTGGTGAAAGCAACATGTTTAATTAACAGCAGTCTGTTGTTAAATGAGATTATGAGCATTACCTACAGACGTGTCATGTGCACTCTTCCAGTACATTTTCCATACTAGCATGATTTCACATCAACACTGGGAAATCTCTGTTTCCAGCATCACTAATGCAATTCACACAGCTCTTGCCAAAATATCCTAAAGATAGGATATTTATCACTCATAGGATAGTTATCACTCATAACTGTTGATACTAAGCCACAATTTCCACTTTCCCTATCACACACCAGTCAATAAATTACACTTTGAAGTCTTATGACCATTTCTGGTCCCCACCCCGCTGTGTAGCAAAGGCAAGTTGTCTGAAAGTAAGAGACATAAAGGGTTTTGATTGTAGACAAACTAAGTTCATTGGAGATACTGAAGATTTTAGTAACTAAACATTTTATGCTAAAAGATTCCTGAAATATTACTTGTTCAAATGAGAGAATGAAGGGGGTCGTGTCCCTGAAAACTTAAAAAAAAATTAAGATATACAAGATTCATATGTTTTCATGGTACAGAATAAAACATAATTCATTGTACTTGACTAGATCTCCCAGAAGGCCTAGGTTTCCATGTCCAGAGGAAATATTTTTAAAATATAGCTAGATCTGTATCTGCCAGAAAAAGTTCCAGCATCCTGTCTTGGACTGTGTGACATGGATTTTAAAAGATGGCATCTGCTCAAGGCCAATCCTGACATGCTTTAAGCAGAATTTGGTTAATCTTTTACACAGCTTAGTGGTTTTTAAAGGAAACTTAGAAAACTTAAGGTTTTTTAAAGAAAACAATATGTTTTTAAATATACTCGAGGATTTGTTTGTGTTCTTAACTTTTTCTTGTCAAGCTCTATTATAAATATAAAAAACAGACAAACTAAAACAAATACTGGCAGATCCTCCAGGAATGCAACCATGTTTAAGGCTCCAAGAGCAAAGCTCAGTTTGAGAGGTACAGTATTTAAATGAGAGCACTGAGCAGAATATTTCCGACTTTGAAGATACATAATGTATCGTGTACATAATGCACGGCAAATAAGGGAGACAATGATACACACAAACACGTGTATGAAAAACTGTCAGATCCAGAAAAGGGAAGGGGAAAAAG
>WEKY01058541.1:286-22261 GCA_013390045.1 Picathartes gymnocephalus | reverse complement strand
TTCCCCATCTCCCGATGTGATCCCCACTCCCCCGATGTGATCGCCCCTATCCCGATACGATTCCCCTCCCCGATGTGCTCCCCGCGGATCAGCTCTCACAGAACCTGTCCCCTCCTGCATGGGGACAAGTTTTGGGGATGTCGCACCTGCGCTGAGCCGCAGGGTGGGCTGGAAGCAACCTGCGCTTTTGCGCTTGAGAAACCTCGGCACCGAGCCGGACCGCGCTTCGGACAGGAACCTATGAACGTCTCTCCTCCCTTTGGGACTTCAGGAGACGGTGTCTCTCCGTCATTTTAAGCAGAACGGCACGGACGACGAAGCTGTAAAGCCCGGCTGTCGGTGCAGCGCTCGGGCAAAGGCAAGAGCAGCAGCCGCCGCTCCCTCCGAGGCAGAGGGATCCCACCCGCAGGGGGCCCCCCTGTCTTGCGCGGGGCCGAAAATCGCCTCCCCACCAAGTTTGCCGCAGAAACAAAGAGCAACCGATGGGAATAGGAACCGAGGCTTTCCTTCTTCCGTCCCGCTTTTAAATAAATCAAGATAACTGCTCATTTTGAAAACCAAATAGATTCTGAATATACCTAAGCACTATGAATCAGCCATCTGGGGGAGATTTACGGAACATTTAACGAGTATATTATTTCTTCACTGATTTATCTCACTGAACTTCCTGCAAAGACATAGTCGTGTGTGCCATTTGTTATCGGCAGTCCGCTCATCACTTTGATTTGCATCTGCAGGGACCCTGTAAAAGTGTCAGCCAGATGATGGTATGGGAGTGTTAAAGGGGACCAAGAGTAATTACGAAGTTTTGTACATCATTCATATTGCTTATAATGAGGGTGCAATTTACTGGAATTAGGAATGCAAGGCTCTGAGAAGGTTTAGTCTAGATTACTTGCTATAATAAATAAAAAAATAAAAAAAAAAAAAAAGAACCTTCAGAAGGCTGACCACATCAGGCCTCAAAAAATGGACCCCTGACAATTTTTCCTGCATGGTTTAACCCCAGCCGGCAGCCAAGCCCCAGGCAGCCACTCACTCACTCCCTCACCAGCAGAATTGGGCAGAGAAGTGGAAGGGTAAAAGCTGGAAAACTCGTGAGTTGAGATACAGACAGTTTAATAGGGAAAGCAAAAGCCACACACTTAGGCAAAGCAAAACAAGGAGTTAATTCATCACTTCCCATGGTCAGGCATCTCAGGAGAGTTCAGCCATCTCCAGGAGAGCAGTGCCCATCACATCTAAGTGTCACTTGGCAAGACAAATGTCTTCATGCCAAACATGCCCTCTTCCCTCTTCTTTCCTCCACTTTACATCCTGAACATGGTGTCACATGGTCTGGAACACGCCTTTGGTCAGTGGTGGTCACCTCTCCTGGCTGTGTCTCCTTCCAGTCTCCCAAGCACCCCCAGCTTCTCTGCCAGCGTGGCAGTCTGAGAAGCAGAAAGGCTTTGGCTCTGTGTAAGCTCTGCTCAGCAGTCACTAAAACATCTTTGTGTTATCATCACTGTGTTCAGCACAAAGCCAAAACATAGCTCCGTACCAGCTACTTTGAAGAAAATTAACTTCACCCCAGCCAAATCCAGCACATCTTCACAATTTTTCCAATTAATGAATTTTTTCCCTAGGTTTCCATATGTCTTTATCACTGACTAGGGTTGCATCTGGGTGGCAATTTCAATATAGGGCATTAAGTTGCGTCTCTCAGCCTGCTAAATGGCAACAGTTTTGCAAATTCTTTCAAGCAGAGGAAATCATCCTTGCAGTGAAATTTAACAACCCCATTCGTCCCATCAGTGTTGCACAGTCAACTGTAAAACAGTACATGCAGAAGGGAAAGCAACTGGTCCTTTAATACCAGTAGTAGAACCACCATAGAAACAAGCAATGTGAAAATGCTGAGTTTCAACCAGACCTGCAGAGGTTCTGTAAATGGTGCAGAGGTTGAGGTGCCCCCCAGCCCACAGCAGCAATGGCTGCCTTAGCGCTACAGTCAGCCCTTACCCCAAACCAAGGGTGGTAAAATATTTGAAATAACCAAGTTCTTGTTCAATTTTCCTTCTCCACTCAGTCCTGCTACTATTAGCCCACATGGAAAAAACAATCTGTAATTGAGCCATGCAGAGACTGTGACAGGTTCATTTGGTAAGTTATTAGTGGGATTGATAGTGCAGAAGTGAATTTTTTTCTAGATTGAATTCTGACCTATTCTCATCATATTGCTATCTTCACACCCACTTTTAATTATGTCACTGGAAAAATTGCAGAAAACATGTCTTGCATAGAATAATTTCTTCTACCATTTCTTCTGTTTGGCACATCTTGATATATTGCTGAGACTGAAAAGTAATAATGATTCAGAAAGGGGAAGAGGAGGGAAATACTGTCCAACCTTATATTGCTTTTTCTGTTAGCCACCCAGAGAAAGCAATGGAGTGCGAACTGAGGTACCTCCTGGGAACACTTGTAGTGGATTTTGAACTCAGGGCTGCAAGTGTGAAATGACTGTCCAAGGTATTTGCTCGTGTTTTGACTCCCAGAAAAATTCCTTCTTAGTCTTGGGTGATTTTTCTTTTTGTCATTTGTCATTTCAGAGAAGTTTCAGAGGCAGGTAAGGGAACTTGCAACACCTAGATAAATAATAAAAGAAATATTTGCTGAATAATTTATTTAACACACTGTCAGAACACTGCCACAGCTGAAAAAATGTTAAAACAACCATCAGCTACTTTCAAAAAGTATTGCAAAACTCATCAGATACAGTAACAAGGCTTATTGTTCTGGAAGATATTGTCGTCTGTTTGTTCCCTATTCATTCCACCCATGCTGCCAAAGCTGCATTGCTAACATGTAACTTTCCAGAGTCTTCTTTTTATCCAAGTGTCAGTGTAACTGGCGTTACTTACTCAAACTTTCTAAAAACTCTAATATTAAACTTGACAGGCAGAGTCTTCCATGATGCCTTCTGGTGATAACGGTGAAAAAACAGCTGATTTGTGTATTTTGTTAATCTCAAACAGATCATGCAGAGGCTTTTTTTGTGTATATGTAGTACCATGCTAAAATAATCCATGAGGCTGAGATTGCCAGTTTACCTGAAGGCAGCATCAATCAGTACAGTAAACTTAAAAAAGCTTTCACCTATTCAGACCACCAACAGAAACTACCCATTGGTTTTGACTGTATTGTGTCAGTGTCCTGCAGGTGCTTCTCAAATAGCATTAAAAAAAATGTATTAGATAAATATGCCAAATAAACTTTGCTGAAAATGGTAATTTTGCTATAATTTACCCCAAAGAATTCCTATAAATTTTCACTCCCTTTACAAACCTTATACACAAATAAAAGATTTATTATAATTACAACAGTGACTGAACCAGCTGTATGCTCCTCTGAAATATTTTGGCAAGGGAGATGGTGTTCTGTTTTCAATATGAAAGGTATTTTTGTAGCTTAAAGCAGATTTTTAAAATATTGAATGTATCATTAAATACAGAAACATGTGACTCTTTCTCTGGATATTTTTGTAGCAGTAAGGTATTTTAATTTTTTTTTCTATTTGACACATTGAAGGAAAAAGTAGTAATAGTAAAGCTCCAGAACAGATTTTATTAAAAAGATTTACTACTATGTGTGGCTTAAATGGGCTTTACATTATTTAAATGTTGCATTCTTGCAACTGAATTCTGTTTTATGAATAATTCTTTTTATGGCATCTTCTCTCAAACAAAATTCTGGATCAGGAGAAGGAAACTAGAAAACAGGAAAGGGATATTTCATACCTATTCAGTTTCTCAGTTCTAATTTCTGGAACCGATATGGTCTCCCTTTGGTTTTTTTATGAGCTCAGGGCTACAATCTCATCCTTCTGACTAAATTCAGACAGTAACTATAAACAGTTACATTTTCTACTGGATTTTACAACTCTACCATCTCCATCCTGAGAGTGATGTCACTTGGTGCGAATTGATATGAGGACACCATGGGAAGATTTTCATGGCAATTCTTCTCTTAAAAGTGTAGTAGGAAATGTATACAGGCTTTCATTACAAAATCTCACATAACACAATGGTCATACCACAGTTCATGGATCACAGACATATCCTCCAGAAAGTATTATTTGGACACAGAAAGAGTTTTAATTAAAACAAAACAACACAACACAAAACAAACAAACAAAAACCAACCAACTAAACAAACAAAACACACACACACAAAAAAACAAAAAACCCCCAAACAAACAAACAAAAACCCCAAACCAAAAAAACACTAAAACCTGCCAAACAAACCCCCCAAAAACTTTGATCATGTTCATCATCCTCTCATCATTTGCTTTCTAGGCAAACCACTGAGAACATATTATTCTGGCACTAACATTCCTAGAAAGATAGTTCAAAGTGACTTGTTGCTCCAGAAACATGCTTTTATTTGGTTCATATGGATAGTGTGACCAATGAGCTTTCAAACTCACATTGTCCAAGCATGAAATTACAATTTTGCGAATTAGCTCACCAGTTATAAAAAACAATCCATGTTTGAAGACTGACCAGGAATCTGAATGTGAGCATACAAAAAAACTTCATGTTAAAGAATCACTGACTATTTTAGACTTCGCTTCATTCTCTTACTTAAATCTGCCCACAGACATACCTGAAATGGAATGTCAGCAAATATATATTTTTTTTGCAAGAGTAACTTATGAAGTTCCAAAAATCTGTAAAGACTATAATGAAATGGAAGCTGAGAGATCCAATAGTGTCTCTGGCTCAATTGCCAATAGTTAGCTGTGTTAAGAGGCTGCATCTCTACTGAGAAACAGGGAGTAAGACTAAAGATTAAAAAAAGATAAATTAAAAAAAGCAGAAGCACTCACAAACTTCTGTATAAATCTGCCGGAGAAATAATACATCAACAGATGCAATTACCCAGCAAACTCCACAGGGTCCTTGGGATTCAGAGTCATTCTCTTCCAGTTCATTTCCCTGCCAATATTCACAGTATCACAGAATCACAGAATAGTCTAAGCCTACCACATGATGTGTGATCCACCTTTTTACCATTTCTAGTCCAAGCAAACTGACAATCTGCCTGTATAGTTAACAGTCAGGTCTGCACAGTCTTTCACCTTGGATGTGACAGAAAGGGATGCGTTACACTCCAGAGGTATCTCCTCTCCCTGTAGACTGCAGGAGCAGAGCAAGTGTGTATTATATAATTTTGTATCTTTAAACTTTGGGCAGGAGACTCTCATTCCTAGGAAAGCAAAATTTCCTGTCTTCATGTGGGCTTCATTTTGTAGCAACTCTTCTATGCCAAATCATATAATTTGTGTTTTGGTTCCTCACTGCTCAGAACCTCTGCTTTTCTGTTCCTCTGTAAACATTTCTACATACATAAAATTTGCAATATACACATTTCTTTTATGGCTGTCCTGGAAGTCTACTTAAATTTAAAAGAGTCCAGTATTGTTTCTGATTTGTCAGTCCAGGATTGGTTGTATCTCTTGATTGTGACCTTTCAGTAACTGTACAGGCTTTTCTGTTTGGAGCTGCACCTACTGCACTGCAGTAACTTAGTTGCCCCAAGAACACAGCTGATGTGGTGCTTATTCTTCTTCTTTTTATAACTGATATTGAGTTAGCAAAAAAACCTCACTTTCTTTCAAAAAAGACTCCAAAATCTCAGGTTATGCCTCTCTGGAACAGGAAACCACTGGGAAGATGCAGTGCCATAAATTCAGTTCACTTAAAATAGCTGGCCTCAGTAGGTACTCACAGCAGGAAAGCGCTTTCTACTTGTGCCATTGCTTCACATTTTGGCTGTTTTTAGCTGGGATAGATGTAGTTTTCTCCTTAGTAGCTGGTACAGTGCTGTGTTTTGGACACTGTCAGCTACAGCCACAGCATCCCTGAAGCAGGAACCCCACTGTCTCCCAGGGTATTTTCTGACACTACACCCAGTGAATCACTTTTTCTGTGTATGTACATGCTGGCACAAGGCCCAGGGAGTTATAGATGTCTCAGACCAGATTCCCACAGCTTTCTTTCTCCACTCAATGACTTTTGGATCTACAAATTTTTGTCATTAAAAAAAAAAAAATCAAATCAAAACAAAACTCATTCCCACAAACTCTCTCGAGTTCCTAAAGCTTTTAGTTCTCCATCAGTTTCAGGGTTGGAAAGAATTATAGGCAACAGGAATTAAGTTTTCCTGTTGAGGAAGAAAGATGGAATTCTTCAAGAAATACTAATTGTCTCACATCAGATTCACCTACCAGTGAACACCTACCTATAAAGAGTGGACTGAAAATCAAAGCACATAGTTAAATGTTCTCACAGAAGGGCTATTCTTCTGATGGCCTTCAAGAAGTATGTGAAACCAGTACTTTGTAAACATATGCCCATCCCCTGAACTGTCATACCTTCTTTCCACTGTTCCTAGCCTGTTCTCCTCATTTTACAGTCTTTTTCCTTTTTATTTCATTTTGTGTAGATATTTCCTTATTCACCAACTGAATTATTTTAAAATATTAATGTCAAATTGTGTGGCTTTTCCTATGCAATGATTGTCAGGTGTTTTTTAAATGTTAAATATTACATATATATAATATAAATTTCAGGTAGCACTTAGCTTTAAATTAATCTCAGGGAAGTACTGATAAAGAGCTAAGCAGGCTATAATACCCAGTCTCACAAAACAGCCTAGTGCCCACTGTGTGACTAGACTAAGAATTCTAATGGCAAGGGCACCAGGAAAGTTGTCACTGTAACAGATGAGATAATATTATTCATATGCAGAATATATGTACAGACATATTAAAATAAATACCTTGCAATTAACAAATCTTCTCTTGGCAATTGCTGTTGGATATCAAATATTCCATGTCTTTTGCATGGTCTGTGTCCTTCCATTATCTAGAGGAGAACACATGGCAATCCCTAAATTGATTATCACTGTTTTATAACTATGGTCTGTTTCCAGAGTTGCCTGTCTCAGTCCTGGGGGAAGCCACATTTTTTGCTGATTTAGAAAACCTTGGAGCTTTAACTCTTTTTTGCATTTTTGTGCTCTGGAGTCTGGACTTCACAGTTCTCACAGTGAAGGCTGTGGCAGCCATTCATCTTGGGAAAACAGAGCAGAGAAACAAGCATAATTAAGCACAGATTGCCATGAAAGTATACAAGAAGTCCATGGTGGAGACAACTTTAAGCAGGAGGCTGTCAAAGCGGGTGAGGAACCCAGCCCAGGACTCAAGAATGGGACAGCACCGAAGTGTGCACCCACCTGCAGAGCCTTGGCAGGCTGTGGCAGGCTGCGGCAGTAACCACAGCAGATGCCATATGATGAGACCCTTGGCAGAGAGAACATGGCATGCACTTAAAAATGTAGATGCCAAGGCTATTTAGGAACTTTCTGTACAAAGGGAGGACATTCAGATGTAACCCCGATGTGCCAGCACACTGCTAAAACACAGAATGGTCTTGGAGCCCTCAGGAGTCTTAAGCCGCATGAGGGCAGGTTTAGGTTGGACATTAGCAAGAATTTCTTCATAAGAACGGAAGATTAGATTTGGCATGGACTGCCCACGGAGGTGGTGAAGTCAGCATCCCTGGAGGTGTTTAAGAAAACACTGGATGTGGCTCTTAGTACCCTGGTCTAGCTTGCATTTTGATATTCAGTCACAGGCTGAACTGGATGATCGCAGAGGTCTTTTCCAACCTAATTGATCCTGTGATTCTTTGAGGCAACCTGGAAACTGGGCTCTGGCTGCTGGGCCCCGAGGGGCCGTGGGCTACGGGTGCTTCAGCCGGGGCGAAACCCCCGCCATCCCTTCCCGCCGCATCAGAAAGTGGTGGAAAACGGGTCAACCTCCCCCGCGTGCTTCCAACACTTTCTCCAGGGGTTGGGAAACCTCTGCCAGGGCGTGTGCGGCCCTGCCCCGGCCCCTCAGCGGAGACCACTGGCGTGAGACCACGGAGGGGCTGCTGCCTTGTGCGCCCAGCCCTCCCCAAGGGCTGCCGGGGCGAATGCCCCACTCCGGCCGCGGTGGAGGGCGGAGAGGGGCGGCAGCCCCTGTTGGCGGCCTCGCCTCTCCTCCCTCCCCGCCGGCCCGGCCCGGTTCGTTCCGCCGCGTTAACCCCGGCGGCTCCGAGGCGGGGGCTCCCGGGAGCTGCTCCCTCCCCACAGCCCTCCTTCCTCCGCCGGCAGAAACCAGACACCGGGCCGGCCGCGCGCAGCCCTTCAGCGGAGCGGCGCCTGTGTCCGGGAGCGGCCCGGCCATGCCGCGGCCCCGATAGGCGCCCCGCTCGCCGCTCCCCGCCCGCACCATGCCATGTGTCCCGCGGAGCCGGGCGGCACGCATGGTATCCCTCTGGCTCCTCGTCCTCCATGCCCAAGCGCCCTGCCTGGGCAGGGCCCCGCCGGCCGGCAGCTCCCCGTTCCCCGACGGCGGGCAAGGTCAGTGGCGGCGGACGGGACGGGAGCAGCGCGGCTCCGGGGCTGCTGGGGCGGGAGGGGCGGCTAGCCGGGCCGTGCCGGCCCCCGGTGCTACCCGGGCGCCCTCCCAGCGCTGCCCTCGGCGCTGCGGGACGCGCTGCTCCGCGCACAGCGCTCCGCGCCCGAGGCACAGCGCTCTGGCTGCGCCTTCCTGCGGCTCCTGGGCAGTCATCGAGTTTGGCTGTGTGGAGGTGAAGGTATTGCTGAACCCTGCCTTTTGCTGATCTTCCTCGTTTAGAGGCAGCTCTCTAAATGCCAGAATCGTTTTGTGCTGCTAAACCGAAGAACTTTGCTGTCTTGATTATTTATTTATTTTTAAACAAGTGATCGCTTCTGTACCAAAGCAGCAGGCGGATTGGTGTTATCAGGGTTCAACACCCGCTGTGAGTTTCTCACGTTCAGTGAGGATGGTAAATCACAAGTCAGACTTCGTCTGCGGGAGGGGTTTCTTTGAGGCTGCCGCCACAGTTGGGTTATTTTCTCCCTCTTTTGCCGTTGGGAGTGTAACTCAGGAATTTTATTTTTTATTTTAGTGTTTGGCTGTTTAAGGAAAATCGTGGCTCCCAAGGGAGAAATATTATGAGTAGTTGGAAGACTCTCCCTGGTGGTAGAAGACCCAAAAGTATATGTGGAAATTTCACTCCCTGATGCAATCAACAGCTGTGGTCCTTTCAGGAGAGATTGAAAACAAAAGAGAAAATCTTCTGTACACCTCAGAGAGTGTAGAAAGGAAATGTGTTTAAGGTTCCCGAAAGTGTTTAAATAAGGTGCCTGAAAAGTGAGTTTTCAAGAATCCTGAAGTTGGTTCCTGTTGGATTAATTGAAACTGGATGGTAGCAATAATTACATCCCTGTGACTCTATGTGGGACAGAACAGGGATGGTTGTGTTAGCATGTAGTAGCTGTTTAATTGTCAGGCATTTGGAAATGAATGTATAATTACTTTAACTTTCTAGGCATGGAAAACATAGTCTTTTCCAAGAGTTTTCAAATACCATTGTGTAAAGGGGCAGTTAAAAATGTGGCTAATTTTTTGTAAAGGAAGGTTTCTTGCAGCATGAAGTGTGGACTAAAATTTTTGTCTGGTACGGCTGGAGTGTTCTGCTGCCTCCACACCCATAAGTGTGGTGGATGGGACAGTTGGGGATGCCCTTGCTGGATGCTGAAGGCCTGCTCTCTGCCATGGAACTTTGGAGCTTGCTATGTTTCATGGGTATGATGCTTCCTCACAAGATGAGTCATACTATTTCCTATCCCAGGGAATGGTTTGAAAAGAAGCCAGAGGGTCTGAGAGGCAGATGAACACAAACTACAAAGATGGAGATGAAACAATGGCAAATGATGATGTGTCACAAATAAAGGAATTTTGTTGGGGAACATGTTATGTATTTAAAGTAAATTGTGGTTTTCCTGTCATGTGTGACAGATCATGTATGTTTTTCTCTTTATCCTAGTTTATTCACTTTGTGGACAGCCATTCTTAATAAGGCAGTTCTCTGCCATGTGTGGTGAATTTGAATCCACAGAGGAGCAGAACACACAGGAGTGGTTTTGAGTATTATCAGATGTTTTCAATGATGTGGAATTAGGAAAGTCTGCAGGGAAGATTTCTCTGACAACTTAAACAATACTTAGGCTCCTCAGACAAGTGTGAAGGGCCTGAACGTTGCCTGTATTGTGTGCCCAGAGGCCTTGAGCAGACATTGATAGCAAAGTCCTGACTCGAGTGTGTGCTGCTCATTGCTATGCTTTGGTCTTGTTCGCTGCACTAGCACAAGTGAGCATGCCCGGGCTGTAGTTCTGGAAAGACAAAACGTTCTCTGGAGCTACACAGCCACCTTTCCTGACCTGTAAATCCTGAGCAGTGCCCACTTGACAGGCAGGACTTCCCTGGAGTGGAGAGTATGCTGGGTGTCCAAGGGAGATGCTGTGACATGCCAGTGCCATAGCTTGTCCATGCCATTCATTCTGTCCATTTATGTTTGCTGCTGTGAAGTTTTATGGGAACTTGTGGTGTTTTAATAGGAATTCATATTACTATAGGAAAATAGAGGCATTCGGTGTTGAAGGATGCAGCCCTTAATTTTGAGCAGTCTGGGTTGAATGTATTTAGTTCTTCTTTCCTGGAAGAGCAGAAAGGGATCACCAAAATTGTACCTCCTGTCTTTGTTTCACACTCTTCTCCAGGCAGAAACTGTGCTATCTTAGGCTTAGTGTGGAGCTCAGATAAATTTTTCTGTTATAGTTAGGATTGCCTTTTACCCACCAGGCTGGGTAAATCTGTAGTGATAGTGATTACTAGCAGTTATATCAGTAGCCTCATCCTGTCAGACTTTTGTGTTGTAATCTTATTCCCTCTGGTCTTTTGAAGGCTTTTAAATAATTCATTTGTGCAGTTATATTACAGTACATTATTATTGCCGCATAATTCCCCTCTCCAGTGACTAAACAAGTATTTAACGAGCAGGTGGAAGAAGTTCAGTTTCTCTGCTTTGATAATCCAATGCTTCAGCATTATTTTCCGTCTTACTGATGTTGACCGTCTGCTTTTCTTTAACCTCAATATGCTAATTGCTGTAGTGATAGAGTTAAAAACTTGTTGAATAGTTCTAAATCCAAAACCACACATCTTTGGTCTTGCATGGAGTTTAGCAGTTAAGCCACAGCAAATTAAGTTCAAGACATCAGGCAGGGGCAAATCGCACAGTGACAGCAAATGAGTAAGTTTTCCTTCAGGCATTTAATTTGATTATTTAATGAGTTGTGCTGAAAACCGTAGAAATGGGGGTCTGGTCTTGCAGCATTCTCTGTTAGCCTGGCTTTGCTAGCACAGTATGTGATCTGCACGTTTTCAGAAGTCTCACAATTTAACATCTGCAGATAAGCTGTATTTTGGGCTGTTTCTTATCTCTTCTACCTGCCTTTTTTTTTTNTCATTTTTTTTTTTCTCTCTCTTTTTTTTTTTTTTTTTTTTTTTTTTTTTTTTTTTTTTTTGCTTCACTGTGGAGTGTGGGGAGGGGGAATCTTGGTTTAGCTTCAGCTTCTGAATTACCAGGCATCCAGTACCTTTTGTGCTGTCTGCAGGCTGTGCAAACTGCAGGCATGAAGGTGCGCGCTGAGTTTCCAGTGTCTCAGTCCCCTTGTGTGGACAAGGGCAGATGTCTCTCAGAACTTGTGGTAGGCATTACTGTCCGTGTTGTCAAGACCTGCCACTGTGAAGGCCCAAAACCCCACTGCTGTGGCTTGTCCTACAAAGGCTCCAAGTCACTGTAGGCTGGTGGGAAGGCTTGTGTACAAAGAAATCTGTGTGTAAGAGAATAGGCTTGCTTCTGAAGTAAAGGTGCCACTGAGACAAGGCCAGATTTCTGATGTAGTTGTATATGTGCTGGGAAGTGGGGGTTTTGTGTGTGTTGTTTTGCTTTCCTTTCAATTGGAAGTGTTTCAAAGCACGTGTCTCAGGGGTCCATGGCCTGAGGAAATGCAAACAGCCACGTCTTAAGCTGCAGCTAATGAGGACAGATGAGATGTGCTCTTTCCTGAAGGGAGTGAATCCAGACAGCTGCCTGCTTAGGCATGGTTTCTTCTCCGTGGCTTTGAAGGTGCAGGCAGTGGAGGGAGAAGTGCCTCTAAAAGGATTGCCTATCCAGACCTAGCCTGGAAGTAGCTGGAACAGGCTAATTGCTTTGTTAAGCAGCATAGTTAATGAATGAGGTATAGTCACTTCATGTGTAAGTGGCTGGGACTTTGGGAATGAAGAGCAACTCTGGGTAAAGAAGTGTGTGCCACTATAACTTCTTTTAAATTAAATGTGTTCACACTGTCATTTCTTGAGTAGAATTCAAGTATGCCAGCAGATCTGGCCCTTAGGGTATGAGTTCTTATGGATTGTGTTTTACACGAATTTGTGTTACTTGCATGGGATTTTTGCGTTTCACAGTAATTTAAAAAAAATAAAATTGGGTACAGGTGGTGTTTCTTGTGTATCATAGCAGGGGACAACAATGTCAATAATTCAGTCTTCCCCTGCTAGATTCTGACAAGTGATAAGATTTCCAATCTTACCCTGCTTGGAACTCCTTATACAAAAGAGCAAGATTTACTTCATTCTCTTCAAACCTTGCTTTAAAATTCTGAAGCTGCAGCAGCTGCTAAAGCTGATGCTACTGAGATGCTGTTACTACAAATAATCAAGCCAATTTGTGTTCTCTTCACCTCTATGTGTTTGCAAGGCTCTGTGTCCAGCTTCAGGTGGTCAGGTTTTTTTGGATGTGTGGAGATCACACTCCTTGATCAGAGTATCCTGTGCTGGAGACCTAAGACATGGAGGGTTCCAAGTCCTTGTGGGATTGGGAAGGGGGGTGTGTGTGTGACAGTCAGTGTTTTATATGAATGGTGACAAAATATTTTAGAAGAAGAATGTTTCGCTTCTAAACTGATTGTTACAATGGGAGAATAGAAAGCCCAAATGAGGAATGTATTCCATGGTTGTCTGTGCACTGCCTGCCTTTGTGTCAGTAGGATATTGTGGTGGACTGCACTCACTTTTGATTTTTCCTTTAAATTATGTAGGATCTGAACAGGCTAGCACTCACCCTAGTTTTGTTTCCTTTTTTTTTTTTCCCTTTCTCTCAGAGCAATTTGTGAAGACAGTGCCAGAATACCGTGTGGTTCATCCATCAAGAGTAGATGCAAGTGGGCGTTTTCTTTCTTTTGATCTACACCATCACATCTCAAGCCCGAGGAAGAAGAGAGATCTCAAAAGTGAAAATGTGGTATATTACAAAGTTAATCATGAGGAGAAGGATCTGTTTTTTAACTTGACTGTCCACATGGGATTTCTTTCCCATAACTATGTAGTAGAAAGGAGACGTGGCAACCACACCAGAGCGAAGATTTCAGCTCGCACAGGAGTTCCTTGCCACTTCCTTGGCACAGCGTGGCAGCCCGGCTCTGGCAGGGGGACAGCAGCGATCAGCACTTGCAGTGGCCTGGTAAGTGGAGTGACCTTTACTGGGGTTCTGGCCTATTGCTGGTGTCATTAGAGCTGAGCTGGTATGAATATGTCTGCTAAGAAACTGGATGAGACAGTCTGATACCTTGCTAGCTCAGAAAGAAGGTTTTAATTCTAGGGATGTCGCTTGGATTTTTGGAAGAATCAGAAAAGTCAGAAGGTGATGCTGAGACCCCCTAGCATTTACTTCTAGCTAGATTTGTTTATTTATTTATTTATTTTTGATGATCTAGACTGAAGGTTTCTGTTAGTCATACAGCTTGAAGCCATCCCAATATCGAGTAATTGCTTTGATTCCATTGATATTTGGATTGCCTTTCCAATGCATCCGGATATGAGCTTCTGCTCTGTTTTCCACTAAAAGGAATGTAGCTCAAGTACACTGAAACTGCTCTGTGAATCACACCCATGGATGGTAAGTTGGCAAAACGCAGTCATGTCCTTATAAACTGCACTGCATCTTCAGTTATAAATGATAGGTTAGATGCAACCTTAGCCACAGCTTTGAATTCAAGCCTTAACCACTGCTAGGCATCTCTCACGTCAAGGAGCACTTCTAAGGCTGGAGCTTGAAGTCGAATATTTTTCAGTATCCTGTTATTCACACTGAGACAAGGAGATTAAAACCTTTTTTTAACCAAGCTTTGTGTTTTTTTAATGACAGCCATAGCTTAGGTTTCTGTGTGTGCTAGAGCGTGAGGCTGAGCGTGATGCCTTGTCAGGAGGGGAAGAAGAAACAGCCTGGGTGCAAAGGGGAATATAGGGAGGTGTGTAAACTGGCACATGTGATTTGTGAGGGGCAAAATCCAAAGGATTTGAGAAGTGTGCAGGCAGAGGTGATGATGCAGTGTGTGCAGTGTGCCTGTGCTTTCATGCCTTGATCGTGGAGTGGCAATGAATGTGTTTGAGAGCATGTCAAGCAGGGAACTGATGCCTTTTGGCCAACGCATCTCGAGTCTGCAGCAGGCTGAGGACTGATGTTTCACTTTTGAGCCTGAACACCAGGATGAGTACGTGTAAAGTGTAACCTTCCCCTGCTAACCCATCAGTATCAAAGTGTCTTTCTTGCTGTTGAGCTGTATGAAGCTTTCAGAAACTATGGAAGGTCTTCTGGCAGAGTGTGAGAAACAACATGAAGACAGCACTGGTATATATGAAATGGGAAACCTTGGAGTCTTACACAAGTGCTGATAACACTTTTGGGTGTTTCCTGGAGAAATAAACCATTTATTGAGGCCAGAAGTTTCAGTCCCATGGGCATGAAGGTCAGGGATTTTCTAAGTAACATTTCCACTGGGGACCAGCTTATCAAAGTTTTCCCGAAACACGTTTTGGTCATACAGGGTCAGTAAGTAAAAGGAGATATGATGATACAAGTAGTTCCTTTGCTTGTTTTGTCTTGTGCTTTACCAAAATGTCTTTGTTATTTTTCATTAGGATGAAAGCTTGAAAATGAGGTGCTAGATCTTCATTACGTCATTATTATTAAGTATTTTGTCTGCAACAAAAATTAAAAAAAGAAAACTCAATTTGCATTTTAAATCCAGCTTGGTATTATCCTTTAAAGTTATCCTTTCATTTTTGTTACAAACTTTTTGACTTTTACTTGCATTTGAAGGTTTTGACAAAACACTTGTATCAGAAAAATACTGTTGTGATTTTGTCTTCCCATTCTACCCCAAAATGAAACTTTGAAAATATGTAATCATAAATTAATTCAAGTTGAAAAAATTAGTTTTGCCTGTGGGCCAAAACATGGTGGTTTTGATGTGATGATTTTTGAAGTCCAGAAGTTGCTGCTCTGAAGAGGTTGCAGTGAGTTGGGTATGTATCTTGATTCCCCTGTGTGCCACAAGCTGGGGAAGGGTGATTTAGCTTGCCTCTCGCCTGAAAGTTTTCCAAATGATCCATTGTCATATGAAAACATCTACTGATGAATAATTTTGTTGGGTATGAGAAATGTAATCTGGTTTTCATAAGAAAAACCTAACATTTCTGAAACTTCGTTTGTGTTGATCTCCACATTTCTGAGCTTTAGTGTTGATATTTTTTTATCTTGATGATCCCCAATTTTTTGCTCTTCAGCATCAAGTCTATTTCTGTCTTTTTTTTCTTTCAGGGATGAGTTGTATTTTTCTATTGAAAAGACTTTTTTCCATTTATTCTTGTGAAGGAGGGGAGGAGAATGAAGGAGACCTGAGAATAAGTAAATATTGTGGAATTAGAGAAACTTACTTTAGATACTAAAGTAAACCTATGGCTTGAGGAGAAATTGATAGCTTGTTTACTGTCGTAAAACTGTGCTGATAATATGCTCAAGCCTTTACACCCCAGAGCTGGTGCAAACCAGTGTCTTAGCTTTCAAACACTGGGAGCAGGAATGTTAGTGATGGTCCTTCCCTGATGCTGCTTTGTCTTGACACTTCAGGTTCAGCATAAAATGAAAGCCTACTGTGCTTTTGTTGCTGAGGCATTTTTTAATAATCTCAGTGAAGCACCAATTTACCATGGTAATGAATGACAGGAAACTCTGTGATCCCTAAACTTCTAATTTTTGGCTCTTAGTCATTGGAACTGGTAAAAAAATGTAATACTGGAAAATACTGATTTGATTAAATAAACATGTTTTATGGAATATCCTTTTGGTTTTTATTTTTAGTGTTGGATGGTTGCATTATTATTTTGTAATTTTTCCCAAGTGCATTGCTTAGGAATATATCCACCCCCATTTTAAAAACGATGGCCAGAATTGGAGCAAAATAAAATCCTAAAGATGCCTGTGGAAGGATAGTCCTAGTTCTAGTCCTCTTTCTGGAATGACTTCTTCTCATTTCAAGTCTGTTTGGTTTGTGTTTGACAGTTTCTTAACTTCCAGGACAATAATGGTGTATAAGAACCAAACAAAGATGTGTGGTGTAGGTTTGTGTTTGTCATAAAAATCACTCACATGCTGCACTGAAAACATAGAAAATCTAGAAATGGAGTTTCACCTCCCTTTCATTTTCACTTTGAAAAGTATTCCTACTCCCCTTGGTGCTACACAGGCATTACTGATGTATTTTTTATGTTCCCAAAATGGCCTGCAAGGGAAATAACAGAGTGATAGGTGTGAGATACAAGAATGGGTGGCATGGTCATTGTGTGACACTGTTCTTAAAAAACAGAACTGTGTCTCTGTTTTCAGAAGTATACATGGAAAAAAAAAGATTCATAAAGGGATTTGGTCAGAGTTGGACAAGAGGATACAGAGGATAAATTAGCATAGATCCGGCGGAAATTAGTTGTAATTTCCAAATTCATTTTTTTCTTACACTTTCTGAAATCTTAGCTTCCCTTTCATGCTGCATAGATCATGACCTTCTTAGCAGGCTGAAGAACATGATGCTGTAATCTCTGTCTTTTTCTCTCTGAGTCAGTTGTTTAGTGAAGTCTTTTGCACTTCTGAGCCTTTTTGAATAATGCATGTGTTAACATGGGAAGAGTGGGACAGACCTCGCTGTTTATTTTGGGTCACACTTGGACGAGGGAACCCCAGAGGGGAAGTCACTAATAGAACACAAGGAACATCAAACTGTGGCACTTGGAAGAGGAGCAGACATGAAATCACTTAGATACAGGAAAATTTCCAAGATGAAGTGAAGGGAGTAAATGGTTCATTTTTATATCTTTGAGTGAAAATGATGTTTGGATTGGCTGTCTTGGTAGACTGTTTAGGGCACTCTTCTAATAACGCTTTGAATTTTCCCAGTGCCTTTCCACAGAAGGCTACAATGAACTTTTCCAATACTAATGCCTTAATTGTCAGTTGTGTGCTAGTCCTAAGAATCCCTTGTACTGGAGCAGTGGTGTCAGCTTGTCCTCTCAGTAGGGCTGGGAGGGATCAAAGCCCAGTGAAGTTGAATGAATACCCTAGGTTTATATGCACTCAGTCCTACAGAGCTGGGAAGTGAGTTTTCCTCTGATAGTCTATCCTCTTCATTAGGAACAAGGCCCTCTTTTATCAGTCAGTAGCACAGACATTGTTTATAGTATTTTTAGATGACAGAACATCATTAAGGCTTTGTTTCCTTGACACTTGTTTACAGTGCAGAGCTGTCAGTCAACAGTTGCTTGGAGGTGGGGGGGTGGATACGTTTATCTTCAAAGGCAATGCAAGCGTTAGCATGGAAAAGGCAGGGGAGTGGAAGGACATTAGTGTGGAAATCTGTCACGTGTGCCTGGTAAGCTCCTGGCCACACAGGGCCTGTGGGCAGATCCTGCTTTGTCTGTCTCCAGCTGGTTGGAGGGTTGCCTCTATCCTGGTGGACATCACTGTTTTTAAGAAGTGCTGGGTGCCTTTGAAAAGATTTTTGAAATGTTTCCCCCACCTCCATTCTTCCCTCTGTGCTGAGCCACAGTCAGGGCAGCTCTTTGTGGACCTTTAGTTGGTGGCTGTATGACTGTGTAGCAGGAGGTGCTCTAAATGGGCCCTCTCTGGGCACATCTTTGTCTGTCCTGACACCTGTGACAAGCTTCTTACTGAATGAATTCTGCTTGAATGTAACCATTCTCTTTATTGCAGGATATCACCATTGTATGAAGCCCACCATGAGCTTGGTGCTCGTACAGTTCCACCTGTCTCCTCAGTGTAGCATAAAATCTATCAGCAGCATTTTATCTTTTGCAGACTTGCATCAGTTTGGGGGAATTCAGCATGATCTCTGTTCCCCGGCTGCATGCCAATAAGCTTTTCTAGTTAGTTGAGATGCTTTTTTCATGTTGACCCAAATATTCCTGTCTTGTGATCTGTCCCAAGTTGAACAGTTCTGTGCAGGTATCATAACAGTATTTTAGTGATAATGGGCCCTATGACAGTGGTCTAATACTGCTGCTTAGACTCTCCTCTCCTATAGATGCAGAAAACATTCTTCAACATGTTGGACTTGGTATTTTCCTTAGAGGAGGTTTAAGAATAAAAGAATCTTTAAAACAGTTTTATAATATTTGTGCTAAGGTAATGGAAGAATAAAATGTTTTGCTAAGCTTATAATAACATATATTTGTCTGCTTCTGTATCTCCCAGCATTTGAGCTTGTTTGATTACTGACCATTTGTTTGTTAATCTGTTGTTAAAGGTGGTTACCAGGATTTAGCAAAGCTAAAGTACTACACAATTTACTCCTAAAGCCCGGAAAAATAACAGTGTCGTTTTATTCCCTTTTGGTACATTTGCAGCTGGCAGAATGGTTCCTCTTCAAATGGAAGTGTCTTTTGATTATTGGAAGTGGTAAAATATGTGGCAGTGAGAAAAACAGTTAAGGAAAGGGGGCATGTAATGTTTTCCTCACTTGAAATTTTGACCACCTGATACTGGATTCAGCACTGACCCCTGACCTGTGACTGGACACCCCAGAACACATTTGGGCACGTGTGCCGTTTAGGTGGCTGTTATTTTAAGAGTTGAGTTGGAATGTATTCCTCTACTGCGTCCTCAAATACATTAATTCCATTCTGTGAACAAGGCTTCTGAGAGACAAAACCAGAAGTTCTTCAGGGGTCTCCTGCTCTTCTCTCATCTCTCCTTTCTTCCTCTAAGACGTTCTCTTGCTTCCTTCTTTGTCTTTCCCCTGCGGGATGGTACTGGGTGGGTCCTGCTTGCGTTTGGAAGTATGGCCCTGTCGGCCTATCTGCCAGTTGTGTCTTCTTACTCAGTGACATCTCCATCACAGCTTCTTTTGGTTTGTCTGGCTAGGGATAATCTGGTGGAACCAAAATGTAGGAATATGGTGTTGGGAGAGTGGCAGGAATGAATCAAGCTGCCAGCCTTTTCCTCGGGGATGGGAATTGCTCCTTGCCTGGATACCATAGAGCTTCCACAGTCTGATTGTTGCAATTTGGCTTGTTCTGGCAATTCAAAGCAGGAAAGACCTGCCAACTAACCTGATTGTGTAGCTGCTGTACATCTCCTCTCTCATGCAGTAGTATGGAAAATACTGCAAGTAGAAAAATATACACTGAAAGTGAATGCAGTTTTTGCTATGCATCTGTTCTTTCTTATACTTGGTTTGCTTTATTTCTCCATTATAGTAATAAATATCTGGGTATTCTCCTTGACTGACTAGTGCTGTGGTTGCATTATGTGGTTGTGTTGCATAGTTTTGTTTTTCTTTTCGAAGATGATCCAAAGGCAGGGTGTGTGGTGGTCTACCCCCATCCCCCAACAGATTCATCATTCAAACTTCCATTAGTATTTGCCGCAGTACTTTAACATCCATCCCTTTTCTTTGTGTTTGAACTTCAGCTATCCATCTGCCAGCTCCCTTCCCCCAGTCTTTTGTCTGCAAAAATACTCTAATTGACAGGTCAAACGAATCTCATCAGTGATCTCAATACATGAGAATCTGGCTGTGTCTGTGGCTCCTACTTTTGGCCTTGTCACCTTTAACCAATATGCAGTTGTTAGACCAGAAGCTGGGTCTGACTGGAGCTTTTATAACATTGTGGTTACATTTCAGTGGAAGAGTCATTGATGGAGTAGATTAAAACATGGATTAGTGTCTATGAGCTGGTTTGGATGGAGTACCCAAATTTAGACTGCTCCTTTAAGATAATGATTTTTTGAGAATATGAAAGAATGACTCTTTTAACATAGTTTTAAGGAATCTCTTGTTTAAATATGTATCTGTATATTTGCTAATTATTTAGGAATAATGTTCATATACAGAGCTGTCAATCATATTTCCAGTTTTCATAAGTCTTTGCAATCAATCTACTATGTCATGATTTAATTACGTCGGTGGTTTTTTATAAAAAAGTTTATGTTTGCTGCAGGAAACCTGTGAGATTGTGACTTCAGGTTCAGGATGCAGAAGTAAAAAATATGCGTAACGTCTATTTTGCTTTGATTCTTAATAATGTAAGGTTTGTAAAATGGTCTGTTATTTATTTCTTCTAGTATCGTCTAGTATTTTTGGAAGCTTTTGGCTCATTTTTTGAAAGAAGTGGAGGTATTGAAGGCATTAATTTCATAAGAATTTTGCCGGTAAAGGTGGGAACTTTTGGTCATTGAAATGATGGATGTGCACATTCAGCTTGACCAGTGACTCAGCACAGCTGTAGGTTGTTACTGAGTGAGGTGCAGGGCTACCCATGTCCCTGCTGATGGTGGGGAGAGCTGGGAGTTCAGGAGACATTGGAGGAAATTGCTCTAACTGGGAAAATGGAGCACATGTGAGAAGCAAATCTTTGGGGGAACAAGGTTTTTATAGTTCTGCTGTTCATGGAATTTTTTTTCTTTATTCCATTTTCATGATGGCCCTGCCTCTTCAATTCTCTTTGTCAAAGAGGAGCAGCTGCAGTCTCTGCACGGTGTCAGCATCAGAACTTGGTTATATTTGCACATACATCAGACACACATGCAAATCTGTATACGTACATGTAGCTCTGCCACTGCAGAACAGCTCCACTGCAGCTAAAGCTCTTGGGTTCAGATGTATTTGGTGTGCTGAGAGGGCTTTTGCCCTGTAGTGTGTATTACTTGTTAAGAACCTGTGGCCAAAAGAATTGTTGTGTTTGGTTTTTTCAAGAATCCGGTGCTTAACGATGGACTTAACTAATTTTTAAATTACAACAGAATTTAAGTATTTTATGATTTAGTCTGGGATATTTACGTGCTTTATATACACACTGGCTCCAGGTGTGCTCTGGAGAAGGACAAGCATTAAAAAAGGCTAAGCAGTCATAAAAAAGCTGGTGGTCTTGGTTAAACAGTGGCCGCATTTAAACACATTCATGGTGTGTTCCAGTTCTCATGGCAAACAGCAAATCCCTAATAAACTGCTTCTTGATGCATGGAAAGCCCAAGAGTAGATCTAAATTTATTCTGGGTGGAACTCACGGTAAAGACTCACACAGACACAGCTTTGGGTTTGAGGATGTCTTTTTTCAAATTTCACTCTTCCCTCTGACCCCCTTTTTAACAGTATATATTTGAAACAAAGACAGCTCTAAATGATCAGTCCAAAGTTGAATATATGCTAATTTTTATGCAGTGTTAATTCTGTCTGTTTCCTTATCTAGAACAGTCATGGATCAAATCTGGTCAAAACCATAAAATGCAGACTGTGGATGGGGTGAGTGCCTGTTTTATCCAGCATCCTCTGTCCAGCAATGACTGAGTAAATATCTGGATATGACTAAGAACATGGCAGTTGGACCTCTCCCATTTGGTCATCTGTGCTTCTGTTTTCAACACAGATCAAATTTTTGGGGGAAAACCTATTGATGGATTAGTATTTCACAAATTTTCTGGGCATCCCTTGACTCTGTGTTAGAAATATGGATCTTTACATATGAATTATAACACTTAAAAATTGATTTAGATGTATCTTCACTTGTTTTTCACTAGCTTTCTATGAGTTGCATTTGATGCTTCCTGGAGTTGTCTAGGAGGACACAGTGAGCAGTCAAACATTGAGCATAGTGTTTGA
>WEKY01058538.1:119780-180585 GCA_013390045.1 Picathartes gymnocephalus | reverse complement strand
CAATGAGTTGGGAAAACTACAAATTCATGTAATGGGAGTGATCAAAAAATACATTAGCCAACACGTCTTCACCTAATAGATTCCATGTTGACATCCTTCTTTACAGAGGAGGGTTTTTTTGCTTTATTTTTTGTTTTGTTTTGAGGGGTTTACTCTGTTTGTTTGCTATAAGTACAATACCTGGATCATGCATGGATTCTCCAGTTGATGTTGGGTTTTGTTTAAACTGTGGCACGGTGTAGAGCCTTCATAGCTTCCAGGATTTGCTCACATGGAACTAATTGAAGAAATGTTGCTGATTCAGTCAGCGTCATGCTTCTTTTCTCATGATGTGGATACTTAATCCTGTAATCAACTGAAGAAGACCACAGGCTCTAAGCAGAGGATAAAATAGGGAGTGTGACTGCAGCACTGCTGCTTCCCTGGGTCAGAACAATGGTGCTGCTTTCCTAAGGGCGTCTGAGCCATTGCCAACATGAACAGATCTTTCTTGCTGTACAGACTGAGAGATGATTCACTGAAAGTCTCAGATTTCAGGTATTAGAGTGAAGCCCCCTGAGTGAGCTGTAAGGTAAGAGCTGGAGTTCCCAGAACTGGATATGATCAGAGATACTGTTTTTTTGGCAAGTCATTCCAACAGAATGGGGTGCTTTGCAGTTGCTCTAATGGATGTAATTTTATTTAACTAATCACTTCCTCAGCCCTACTGCAAAGAAAGTGTCTGCATACTAAGTACCATAACTGGGCCACTTAATTTTTTTTTCTTTCCCTAGGCAAAAGTGATCCTTTCTGTGTCTTGGAGCTGGGAAATGACATGCTTCAAACACACACCGTTTACAAAAACCTCAATCCAGAGTGGAACAAAGTTTTCACATTGTAAGTGGATTGCTTTGGAAACCATGCAGCAACTCCAATGAGCAGCTTAACTAGGAAAGCTATTGACTTTGGGAAAATACAAAGGTCAAGTTTAAGATACGTCATTTTTTCATAGTCAGAGAGGATGTTGGAGAAATCTCAAATATAACTTAATTAAAGCCTTTTGCCTTTTACTAGTTCTTGCGTGGAGTTTATTAATAGAAGTCATTAAAAGAAAAATTACTGTGATATTTATAGGAAGAATCATGACTAGACATAATGGAGTCATAGCATGATCCGAGAGATAATGTAACAGAAAGTTGAGACCAGATACTCACGCCTANGTCTTGTATCCCCCAAGTCCTGCAGACCTGTGGCGATGATGAGTGTAATGCCACCTTATACCTTATTCCCACAGTAAAGACTGGGTTTTGGTGTGATTGGGATTTCTGTCAGTTGCTTGTATGTTGTCATCGTAGATTTTAATTGTAAGTTTTTAGCCCTCTGTAATAACAGTGATCAGAAAACCCACAGTATCTGCTTTGGTTTTGAACAGTGTTTTGAAAATCTATATTTTACTCTTGGACATAAATTTTTGGGCTGGTTTCCAGACAGCTGTATCATATATGTAGAAGCTCTCCAGCCACAGCTAGCCCAGTTTGAGCCTTCCATACTTTTATATTCCTAGATAATAGTTTTGTTGACGTGGAAATGACTTTTTCTGCTTTGTTGGATGTTTTCTGTGTACGCATGAGAGTTCTTCTCAAACACTGCATTTGCTCACTGACCAAAAAATAGCATTCAGAATACCAAATTATACACTGGGATTGTTTTTGGCATATACCAGTTTGCATTTCAAGCAGTTTCTCTGAAAGGCTACATGCATTTTCCACACTTATCAGGGAATGGGCATGTAAGCTGAAAAGGAGAAGACAAATAGATTCCAGTAATGCACATGGTCTTTAAACTTTACCAATATTGACTGGTTAATACCCAGTGTTTACATACTGAAAAGATTCCTGTTTAGTTTATAAACTTCTGAGAGTAAGACCCTTAAAAGCTCTGCATTAATAATACAGAAAATAAGGATTAAGAAAAGGACAGCTTTTGCTTAAATATCTTATTTGTCGGGTATCTAAATCCCTGCATTGCTGACATATTTAGTTGCCTACATAGAAGTTAGGCTGCAGTGCCTGTGGCTGAGTTGTCCATGAGCATTGGAGATGAGATTAAATCAGATACTGAGCCAGACATGCTGATAAGGGGCCACTCTGCTCACAAAGGAAACTGCTGAGCTGCAATGAGTTGGGAAAACTACAAATTCATGTAATGGGAGTGATCAAAAAATACATTAGCCAACACGTCTTCACCTAATAGATTCCATGTTGACATCCTTCTTTACAGAGGAGGGTTTTTTTGCTTTATTTTTTGTTTTGTTTTGAGGGGTTTACTCTGTTTGTTTGCTATAAGTACAATACCTGGATCATGCATGGATTCTCCAGTTGATGTTGGGTTTTGTTTAAACTGTGGCACGGTGTAGAGCCTTCATAGCTTCCAGGATTTGCTCACATGGAACTAATTGAAGAAATGTTGCTGATTCAGTCAGCGTCATGCTTCTTTTCTCATGATGTGGATACTTAATCCTGTAATCAACTGAAGAAGACCACAGGCTCTAAGCAGAGGATAAAATAGGGAGTGTGACTGCAGCACTGCTGCTTCCCTGGGTCAGAACAATGGTGCTGCTTTCCTAAGGGCGTCTGAGCCATTGCCAACATGAACAGATCTTTCTTGCTGTACAGACTGAGAGATGATTCACTGAAAGTCTCAGATTTCAGGTATTAGAGTGAAGCCCCCTGAGTGAGCTGTAAGGTAAGAGCTGGAGTTCCCAGAACTGGATATGATCAGAGATACTGTTTTTTTGGCAAGTCATTCCAACAGAATGGGGTGCTTTGCAGTTGCTCTAATGGATGTAATTTTATTTAACTAATCACTTCCTCAGCCCTACTGCAAAGAAAGTGTCTGCATACTAAGTACCATAACTGGGCCACTTAATTTTTTTTTCTTTCCCTAGGCAAAAGTGATCCTTTCTGTGTCTTGGAGCTGGGAAATGACATGCTTCAAACACACACCGTTTACAAAAACCTCAATCCAGAGTGGAACAAAGTTTTCACATTGTAAGTGGATTGCTTTGGAAACCATGCAGCAACTCCAATGAGCAGCTTAACTAGGAAAGCTATTGACTTTGGGAAAATACAAAGGTCAAGTTTAAGATACGTCATTTTTTCATAGTCAGAGAGGATGTTGGAGAAATCTCAAATATAACTTAATTAAAGCCTTTTGCCTTTTACTAGTTCTTGCGTGGAGTTTATTAATAGAAGTCATTAAAAGAAAAATTACTGTGATATTTATAGGAAGAATCATGACTAGACATAATGGAGTCATAGCATGATCCGAGAGATAATGTAACAGAAAGTTGAGACCAGATACTCACGCCTACATTTTCCATAACTTAAAATAAAATATGTTTCATTGAACCTTGGCAGAATCCTTGTTTAATCTGAAGTAAGCACAGAATTAGGCCTCATGTTGGTTTTGGTATATGTTATGAATTTAAACTAGTCAAACGTGCTCTAAATTAGATGCTTACATTTTTATGGAAATCAAGGTATTCTCTTTTTTTGTGACTTTATTAATAACAAAAGTTATAATTTAGGTATTGCTTTTAAGCAGCCCAATTTTTTAATCTTGCTTTTTGCTGACAAAGATTTTTGTGAATAAGTGAGTGAGATAAACATCTCCCAAGACGGCAGCAGTCTGTGCAACGGCTGGCAGTGAAGCATCTGTGACATTTGCATGTGTCCACTGGAAGAACAGTTTGAAAATTATGAACTTCTTGCTATAACAACATTCATGAATACTAGGCTGGATGAGAACACAAGAAAAACTATCTGATTTCTTTTATAGATATACTTTGCTGGATTTCTGTTTAATTCAGGGGTGCAGCTGAATGCTTGTCTCTTGGAGTTCTTTCTCATACTTTGTTCTCAAGAAGCTTCCACTCATCACTGTTTTTTCTGAGACCGTGCCAGCAGATGAGTCTTGTCGGATGTTCAGCCAGCAAAATAAATCCAATAACAATCCAAATTTATTTTATTTAAAAAGAAAGTTTGTGTCTGTACTTCCTGTGGGTCTCAGAAATGTCAGCTATGGACTCTCTCTAACTTTCTTACTAATGTTAAATCTGCAGAGCCCATCAGGCACTCGTATCTTTCCTTAGATTTTTGTCCATTAAAAACAAAAATAATTAATCCCCTTAAAAGCTATCGATGATATAGATTTATTTTGGAGCAGTGTGATTGTTTTGGGTGGATGAGTCCATTTCAGCTGGAGCTTTCAATAACACCAGAAAGCCCTCCCCATTATATCCAGGTTTTCTGCAACACACTTATCTCTGTATGTCACTGTGCAGTTTTAATGCAGTGAAACTTGGGTTTGAATTCAGCTCTTGACCTCTCCCAGTTGCCAGCTTTCTATTGGAGAGTTGAGTTTTACATTGATAGCCTCGCCAATACAGAAAAACCAAAAAGTCACTGCCTGGTAGTTTTTTCACCTAGTTATGCAACTGAAACACGAGGGGAAAGCTTGGGGAATACCCATCACTTGATTTGTTTCGGGGGGGAATTTAATTAAATGCTAGTTATATACCCCAAGGTAATAGAAACTTAATTAGTAAAACAGTAGTCTCAGATCTTTGTGGAGGAGACTCTGTGCATGTGTATTGAATATTGTTTTTTATATGTCTGCACTTTCTGTTCCAGCCCTATTAAAGATATTCACGATGTTCTGGAAGTGACAGTGTTTGATGAAGATGGAGATAAACCCCCTGATTTCCTTGGAAAAGTTGCCATCCCTTTGCTCTCTGTAAGTCATTCTTACCACGTGTATCATGATTGGCTGGGAACAAGTTGCATTTCTTTCCCCCCCGCCGCCCGTAGCACAAAACCCCACAGATTTTAACAGGTTTTGTGATGTATACATGCCTTAGATGGCAGTGTTTATAGTTCTCCATAGTTTAACGAGCATTGTCAACCCATCTTAGCACAAATTTAGTTGATTGGAAAGCAAATTGCAGAAATGTCTGTACTTCATCAGTGCCATGTAGGTCTGAAAACGTAATTGAGTTGTTCTGTGTGTTTCCACATCATCTTCTGAAGGTAACATTTTAAGCATGTGTTTGTTCCCTCTTCCTTCTTTTTACTCCGAGAAAGTAATTGCACATCACAGTAGGATTGACTAGAGATAGCTGTTGTTATTGGCACAGCTGAATAAAATTACCTAAAAGGGGTGTTTTCCACTCCACAGTGCTTTTAAAGACTGGTGGCTTTTGTTCTGTAAACAAATATATGAGGAGTGAGCGCTACCATGGGAGTATAAAATCAAAACTGGAAACAAAGCGAGCCCAGGGGAAAGTGGTTGCTCTGGAGATTAAGGAGAGTTGAAGCTTTTTCAGCCAAAAAAGGCCAAGCTAAAGAGAGTGGAACATGAAAGGATCATTAAAAGACTTTAATAGAGAAATGGTGGAAAAGCAGCTTTGTGTTTGGTAAGACTGATTTAATTTTGAAACAAGACTGGTAGTAATAGTGAGCAACCCAGATCAAGAGGACGTAAACAGCTCCATGTGTACGTGCAGTGTCACAGAAGGTTCTGGTCGTTTTTTTACAGTAATGTGTAAGAAGAACTTTCTAGGCTGTGACTTATTAAATCAATTAGTAGATGAGGCTTGAAACATCATGGGACTCTTGTGTCATATTAGTCAAGTTGTGTAAACACGTTCAGCTGTGAGCTGGGGGTTTCTCTGAGCTGTGAGGCAGTGATGCTTTGCAGGAGGTTCCCTGTGCCGAGGGGAGCCTGTGACACATCTTGGTGCAGCTGAGCCCTGCACGAACGTGTGGGGTGATGATTTGTTGTACAAACATCGTGGTGTGATTCTTGGGGTTGTCCCATGCAGGAGTTGGACTCAAGGATCCTTGTGAGTCCCCTTAAAGGGATATTCTGTGGTGACATTTATGCTTTCCGTATATAACCCAATTCCAGCGACACAGGCTGTGGTGAGATGCTTTTGCTAGTGCTGGGTGTGATGCTGTGGGTAATAGCACTCCAATAGGCAGATGGTGGATCCTGATTGAAACTGCAGAGTACAAAATTGCAGGCTTGTTTGGAAATATCCCTCTGAAGGCATATTCACCTCTGCAGAAAGGCTGGCACACATGTTCCCAGGGTTAAGGCAAGAGTTTGTCTTTGAGTTTGAGAGGTCGGCTGCTGCAGAAAGGGCAGTGATGGACTTGTGGGGCTCTGTCCCAGCAGAGACGGGAGAAATGGGAGATTTTTAGAGGGAAAGCAAAGGTCCCATCTGATCAAGGAAGACCATATAAGCCTCACAGCATCAGCACAGTTTAGGTAAGAGACCAGTCAAGATCAGAGAGGGGGACTGAAATATTTGGTATTTCCAAATAAATAATGAACTGCCCAGAAAACTCTTGAACTGACTTAGAGGGTATGATCCCAAGCTAAGAAATGCTTTACAGTGGTAAAGAAATAGGTCTGTGTGCTTCAGTTTTGTTGTGATTTTTTCTAAAGAAGTATTTCTTGTATATGTTAATTAAAAGCATTGGGGCATCTCTTCACAAAAGTGTTTTTGCTTTCATCCACCCTGTGCTCTTCACACTACAGTCTGAACCAGGGGAACCCTAGAAATTTGGGGATATAAAGAGCCTAAGATACAGGATTTGAGAAGTAAATACTGAGCTCTTGGTGGCCCACGTGCTGTTGTGAGCTTTACAATGCTCTTCCCTCTGTGGCTCAGGCTACGTGATCGTTTTGGGGATATTTTAGATTGTTCGTCTATTTTTGTAGCTTGAGTTGTCAATATCTTCTATTTTAGAACAATATTAGAGTCGGTTGGGCATGGAGGATTATTTGATGTTTACAGGGAGGAAAAAACCTCTTAACATCTTTTATTCCATTTTTGATCACTTTGTTAATTTCTCCCCAAGTCCTCGTATCTCTGATGTTACTGGAAGAGAGTGGCTGGAGCAGCTGCTCTCCTGCAGACCCAGTGCTTGCCAAATGGCCTGCATGATCGGCAGCAGGCTGTGTGGGCTCACAGTGAGAAGATGTTAGATTTGGATTTTCTGTTGATTTTATAGGCATTTGTCAAGTATCCCTTAGGAAGCATGTAACAGGGCAGAGGAGGGGAGTGCATGTGTGTGGTAATATCCAAACTATTCAGTGTAGGTTTTTTTGTGTCCAAGGTTTGAGACAAAAAAAATAAAATAAAAATTGTTTATGCTTTCCCTTGCCAACTGATCTTCTTCCTTCCCATCCAAACTTCTCTGCCTCCTATTTCAGTCAAATCTAGTGTAAATATACTCATCTCTGCTTCTGATTAAAACCATTTTGCACCTATTAACTTGGTCTGCTCAGACAGAGAACTGCAATTTTCTAAGCTCTTTTTCTTGCAATGGGAATTTCAGTGTATGTTGTCATTTTGACTGTAACTTTGAATGTCTCCTTTGAACCATTTAGATAAATATACTAAAAGAGAACAAAAGTTAAAGACTCAAGGAAGCATCACAATCATTTAGATTTAATTTCTGTATGTAATCAGGCTTAATATTTGCCTGGTTTTGAATTGTCTTTTGAAAATAGATGTGCTTTTGCCATTCCTTTTTCCTGTTAAAAATGCACAAGTTTGACTCGTGAGCTGTCAGCACGTGAAGTAAGTTTACTTCAGGAATTGTTCATGGATGACTAGATTCTTTTCTTAATGAAAAATTGCCTTGAATAAAGTATGTGTTAGAGGGATATGAAATGTTTAATTAATATGACAACGAATTTTGGGTTAAATGTGTTCAATAGTCCCACACTGGCATTTTGCAAACATGACTACACCCTCATCATCACATTAATACAGGAATAATCTTACAGAACAAAAATCCAGGTTGAAATTATGTGTTCTTTCCATTCATCCTTGACTGTGATCTAGGATTATTGCAGGAACCAAATAAAAAAATAAAAAGCCAGGTAGCATGAGAAGAGTTTTAAGATGCCAAACAATGAATAAAGCTGCAAACTTCACGTTCTGGTAGACGTGATGAAGCAGAATTGGATAAACGCACATTTTGGTAGTAATAAACTGAATTTGGAGACAGAGGGAGAGAAGTTTGTGGTTTAGCTTTAACTTTTCCATGATGATCAACCTATTGTACTTTTTTTCTCCTATTCTTTTTGTCAAATTACTGTCCTTCTCTAAAGCATGTGTGAGACCTCATCTCCAACACTGCTCTGGTCAGCCACATTCACAATTTACACTAGAAAAGACACAGATTAGTGCTACTGAGGTACCAGCAAATTGGATCCCTCCCTTGCCAGAGGTGACCCCTGAGTATGGCTTGGCCAACCCTTGGGATGGAGGGAGATCTTGGGGCGTGGGGAGTGGAAGGGAAGCCCATGGGCACTGAACAGAGCAGGCTCTTGTGCCAGGAACTGGAGAAGAACCTGGGGAATGGAGAAGTAGGCCAAAAACTTTATTACTTCAAGAAAGAAGTTTGATAGGTTTTAGAAGTTTTGTAGGTTCTGGGGGACTTGAACTAATTATCAAAGAAGTCCTTTCTATCTCGGTGTTCCTTTGTGTCCTAGATCTTAGTAAAGGCAACCGTGTGTCTCTTTGTGAGGGTCTGTCTTTTTTCTTCTGCTTCAAGAGACTCCTGTCTCCTAGAAGGCTGCAAGTTATTAGAGACATGGGAGCATATAATGTGCTTCAATGAATTTGAAAGCAGAGTATATCAAATATCCTTATGTAGAAAGGCCTTTGAATGAAGAGTGGTAGCACAGAATGGGATGTTTTTTATCTGCTGGATTATCAGCTCAGAGTAGTCGTTAGCTGCACCCTTTTTTTCCAGCCAACAGGAAGAGGTCTATGAAACATTTTCAAGTGCCAGGCAAGGTCAGGAGCCAATGATAGACTGAAAACAAGGTGTGTGCCTTTGGCAAGCTTAATTGTCTAAAGGATGGCCTGGATTCAGTGACAATTGCACTTACTTAGCACTTGACCATAAGTGCACAGGTCCCTTCCAGGAGAAAGTTTTAGAGTTTGAGAAAAGTGAAATTGCTGTGTTTATACAATGGAGGCAGCTCTGAAGTGTGCTGTCTGTTCTGACTTTTATCCTGGTCATGAACCAGGATTTTTGGAATGGGGGAAAATCCCCCACACCTCTTCCAGTGAAAACGATGTCTTGTTTCTGACATTAGATTCTCCCCCAGCCACTCACTGCTCACTGAAAAGGTGTCAACAGCGATGTTGTCTCAAGTAGCACCTAGGATCCTTGTGCTGCCAGGGTTTTCAGCTCCTCCTCAGACTGGCTCCAAGCTCTCGTATGACAGCCCTGCCTGCTTTCTTTCAGTCCATCAGCTCCATATCTCTTTGGTGTTTGGACAGCAATCCTCTGCCAAAACCCCAAATCTCCATTCCACTTTGGATCCCACAGGAAGTTGTTCAAAGTGAAGTGTTTGGGGTAAAGAGTTTTGGGGTGAAGGAACAGGCGTTTTGTACAAAATTGGTTCAGTGCATGTAGCGAGATTGGGGAGGAACAAAAACCTCATTATTCATGTACAGGTGGATCAAATGTGTGGCTTGCTTTCATCTTTTCCTGGGGAAATACGTCCTTTGGTAAGGGGAGGTGTGTGTCTATTACAAGACAGCTTTATGTTATGCAGGGCAAATGGGATGACATTGTGCATCAGCAGTGAGCTCAAGCAGGAATATCAGAGGTCCCAAATGCTTTAGATGAATTACCCTTGGAGAGTAGCCATTACCCTCTCCACACGTCACGGGTGTTGATGTACAGAGGTTTAACCCAGCGTTCTTCTGTCAGGTCATCAATATATGACATTGAATCTGCATCAAAGCTGGATACAGAATGAAGTTTTCTTAAAATCAATGTGAAAAAAAAAAGCCACTAAACCATATTTCTTTGAGACAAGAGCAATGAAAAAACACGCTTTGCTGCGTAAGGGTCCTGTCTTCTCTGTGTTTTGTGTCATATCAATCTTGGCTTTTGCTATTTCATTAAAATTCCCAAGCGGTCAGAAGGTTGTTGCTTAATAGATTTAGCATTGGCTGGCTACATCAATACTGTGTTTAGTCACATTTGTTTTACTGGGGACATCTGTGCAAAGAGTTTAGCAAATATATTCATTCATTTGAGAGGAACCTGGTGCACTTTGGACCTTGACTGGATGGTGGGCTCGTGTACCTCAACATTTCCTTCAGTTAGAGGCAACTTCAGGCAGTGTTTTGCCTCAAGTGCCTCTGTAAGTTGAAATATTTATTGCAAAAAAGAATTTCAGCTTTTCTTCCAACTGATAATTTCCTTTTCGTGGTCCTGTATGGAGAAAGGATGTGACATAGAATATACAGTTCTTTCTGTGAAAATAGGGGTATGGTTTTGTCTTTCTGTGTTGACTCAGAAGAGGGAAATGCTCCAAATATCAGAAATTCCCATGGGATGAAAACCTAGACTGTTTTTATGATGGCGACCTTGCAAAATGCAGCATGTGGGTGTGGTAGGCACTTCTGTCCGCATGTTAATCCCAGGGTTATGGGCAGTCTTGCTTGCTGGTTGAGCCCCAGTAAGCTATTAAGAAGCTTTCAGAGAATGCAGGCATTAGTATTCAGTGAGGAATAAAGCATCATCAATAAAGAAATAATATTGATCATGTCTCTTTAAGGTGCTTACCTGCAGATATTTTCACATTTAATTGGAATGTTCCTTTCCCTTCCTTTTCCCATAAGCAGATGCTAAGATAAGCTGTTTTAGACACAGCTATCAGAACTCCTCATTGAGTCAAATCTGTGTGACATTGTCAGGTTTGTAGCAAAAGGTGTTTGGGTGTCAGAAGAAACCTGATTTTCGGACAGTGAGGTTCGTCCTACAACTCCAGCCCTGGCTGCTCTTTTCCACAGCTGGAGAGAGCATTTAAGCAGTCTTTGGGAAAGTACCCAGAGATGAGAAAGAAACAGATGCAAAATGAAATTAATGTAACTGTCTCTCTCTCAAGTTGGAGGAGAAGCTGAACAGAATCTGAACTCTGGCCCAAGAACAGGATACAATGAAAATGAGGAGTATTTCAGACTCTTTTGCATGTTTTCTTGTGGGCACAGGTGAGACATGCCACCAGTGTAATCTCCATGCAGTCATGGGTCTTAGAATTACCTTGTACCTTTTGTGGAACCATGCTGCCCTAGCACAGTAAGACCTGTAAGAGAGTCTTTTGTTTGACTTCTTTTTCAGTTTTTTTTTTCCTTTTTATCCAAATGAAAATGCAGTGGAGACAGGGCATTTGATAGCCTGTTGTTCTTCTCTCGTGCTTTTTTCCCTCTGAAGAAAGTCTAAAGCTAACATATCTGTATGAATGTTTTAGTCTTAGGCTGAGTTATAATTGCACATCTTTTTCCAGACAGTTTGACCACTTAAATATGCCAAATAAATCTGACTCTGAAACTTTATTTGCACTGCATTGCCCTGTTCAATTTAAGAATAGAAGCAACAATAATAATGACACCATTCAAGATGTTTCTCAAGCAACCCCTATTTACAAATACAGAGGTGGAAATTATTTGTTGCTGATTTAAAACTTTCTGTTTGAAAACACCTGCAGACACACCCAAAACATTTGATTCAGCTCCAGCTTTTAAAATGAAGTCTTTTTCCCAAAGCGTTTTTTTGAGTGCAGAATACCTCAGTATCAGGCTCAAATACTCAGAAACATTTCTTTTCCTTTTTCTATCAATTTAGCTCTGTGTCGCATTTCTTTTCCTTGTGGGTTATGCTCTTGAAAGATGTAAGAAAGAAATATATCCCAAGTAATATAAAGAGGCCTTCCCACTAGCTGTTGCTTCTGGTGTAACTGGCTGAAATGTGATGAGAAATATGTGTACCTAAAATGCATGGAAATTCAGCTCAAAAATTAATAACCATGGAGAATCCAGAATTAGGATATTGTGATATATACTGGACATCTGCATGTCTGCAGACATACTGGAAATAAAGTGCATTCTATCCTGTTGCAGCAGAATCCATGGATCAAAGCTTAGGCTAAACCTGTTGCTGGGGCATCTTCTTGGACCAACGACCTCAAACAAATCCTTCTGTTTCAGTGTCCCTGCCATCATTTAAAAAAACAAAACCAAAAAACCAAAAGACATTTATCTTTAATTTGTAAAATTTAACAAAATCTTTGATTTTCAAATAAAATTTTGTTTTCATTCAGTAAATTTAATTTTTATTTTGCCTTTCTTTTGAAAGGGGAAAAACAAACTGGTGAGAGAGCAGAAACCTTTGTGATGGGTTGACAATGCTGTATGTGGCAGTTGGCCCGAGGACCTTCTGGTGCCAGTCCATTTGGCCCTGGAAAAGGGTCTAATCTCTTTGGCAGCTCTTCTGCTTTGAGGCTGCAGGTCTGCAAAATGTTTTTTTACCTGCCCCTTTCCTGGGAGCTCCAGCATCCTTTGCTGCCAGCTCCAGCACTGTGTGTACTCTCTTGTGGTGAAAGCAGGGGTGCTTTGTGATCATTTTAGTGCAGTGCCTGTTACTGTTTTTATTTATGGGTATTAAATGAATTCCACATAGGTCTCTGTAACTGTAAAGCTTTGGATGAGAAAATAGGAAATAGCTGGAGTTCCTGGTGTACACCACTGAGCATGCAAAGTTGGTCCTTGTGAGAACTCTCTTCCCTTTCAACCCTTAGGCAGAAATCCCATCTACCCTTTGAGAAGCTGTTTTGGTATAGAAAGGGTGGAGCAACATTGGGAAAGTGACCTTTCCCTTGTCTTGTGAAATCACTTTGTTCCTATTACACCTTTTTTTTTTCCTTACTCGTTTCTGCCATGGTTTATATGAGTGCCTCTTCTAAATGCCAGAGCAGCAATAGCCATTTTAAATATGGTTGCAATTTCATGCCCCCAAATTTCCTCCGTTATCTTTAATCTTTGATCATTACCGTCCCTCAATATAGCTTTTTGGTAAGCTGCAGTTTTTTATGTTACTGCTGTTTAGAATTAACTGGTCTGCTTCCTAAAAAGCCAAATGTTTAATCAATACATATCCTACTGTGTATAATAAATACATTTCTGCCATCATTTTTGAAGAGAGAATGCTTTTGCTTTGAGCCAAATAGTTTACAAAATGGCAAGGAAGGTATTTGGTTGTTGGGCTGGTTGTTTTGGTTTTTTTTTTTTTTTTCAATAGATGCTTAATGAGATAGGGCCCAACCGGTGGATCAGAGCAGAGAAATGGTATTGAAAGTCAGGGGTGGGGTGAGGGGGAGAAGTCTTTTGCATGAATTAGTTAATTTTGAACATTTGTTACATTAGCATTCGCTCCACTTCAGCCGATTCATTTCTTTGGATTGCATTTGTTTGCTGGGTAATAATTTGATAACGTTGCAATAAACTAAGCATTAAGAAGTGGTTTCGTGTACTGGAGTGTGCAATAGGTAGGTAAAGTTGTTGTTTGTGGCTCTTTTCCTAAACTTTGGAAGAAAAATCCCATTTTAAACTTGTAATAACAGATGCTGATTACTTCCCATCAGCTCCCTGGCTTCCAGGGCAGAATTTTCAGACTGGTTATTGCATGCACTACTCTACTATAAAGTACAAGGTCTGAAAATTAAAGTTGGACCATAAGAGATTTAATCTGCAATTTTATAGGTCTCTAATCCAACGGTTGTTTTGTATTTCAGACTCCAAGTATATTATCAGGGTTTGGGGGAAGTTTTTATTTTTTATTCTTTTGTACTTGAGTTTTATTTATTTATTTATTTGTTTACAGTGTCTTTAAATTATATTGAGGATTATAGCCAGGAAAATATTGATGCTTTTTCTCCCCTCCCCACCCCAAACTATAGATTAGAAATGGTAAACAAGGTTGTTACACACTGAAGAATAAAGACTTGGAACGTGCTTCAAAAGGAGTAATTTACTTGGAACTGGATGTCCTGTTTAATCCTGTAAGTTGAAGTATTTTCACTTTGCTTATCACTGGCGTAAGAAAAGTGCAAATCTGCAAGGACAAGGGTGGGGGTGATGCTTACAAACCAGGAGCCAAGCCAGAAAAGTCCTGTCCCCATTGCATCTGGTGGTGGAGGCTTGTTTGATGTTGTGAGTGAAGATTTGGGCTATCAGAGCTGGGGCCCCTCCAGGTGGGTGTGACAGAGAAGGGGCATTTCTGGAGGGACAAATAACCACAAGCACCTTAGGAAGGAGTTGCTGATTGCTGCGGCCACAGCTTCAATTGCAACAGCCAGAAAAGGGCTTCAGGTTCATTTTATTATACATTACCTTTAACACCTACTTCTTCCCCAAAAAGCTGACCCAGGATGTTCTCTTCCCAGGGTGTTGACAGGAAAATTAATGAGGCATGGACACAATGCTCTTAGTTTTAGGTGGCTGAATCAGTCTCAATCTTTTATGCCCTACAGCCTTTTGCTGAGTTTAACTCCCATTTATTAAGGCCACTGTGGGCTGTGCCACAGCTCTGCTGCTGCTAAAGTGAGTCCAGCCTCCCCCAATGTAACTTGTCTACACCTTCCTGAGCGTGGAATCATAGATTGGTTTGGTTTCAAAGGGACCCTAAGGCTCATCTAATTCACCCCATCCTACCATGGGCAGGGGCACCTTCCCCTACACCAGGCTGGTGTGAGTCCTGTCCATCTGAATGTTTCCAGGGATGGGGCATCCACCCTCTCTGGCCAACCTGTGCCATCCTCACTTTAGAAAATATGTATAAAAAGCAACTCCTGTGTCACACAGAGCCTGAAAAGAGGGAGAGATGCTGAAATTCCTAATCTTCCTGAGCAGCGCTGGTGCTATGAAACTGCAATAACTCGTTTAAAACTACATGGTGTTATTTTTATTATTTTTTTCTTTCTAGATAAAAGCAAGTATTAGAACATTCAAGCCCCGAGAAAAGCGCTTTACTGAGGAGAGCCGCAAATTTTCTAAAAAGGTGAAAATTGTGTCTGGGCTAAGCTTTTGCATCTGGTTTGGTAGGATTTGAATTGGTGTAGCACGGTTGCAAGAACGAAACCTATTTATGCATAAAATGCTGAACACATGTAAATTCACTGTATTTCTGTATATATTAAAAGGTTTGTTTGTGTTAACACGAAATTGCTTTCTGATCTGGCTTGCATCAGTAGTTCTGCTTTGTGCTTCAGAGTGGGGAAAATGATAGCTGTGGATTTTGCAAGGTTCGCAGCACTTAAAGCTCAATGAGAGCCTTATTCCCTCCTTCAGGAAGGAGGAAACCAGGGCTAAATTCCTCATGTAAAAAGTCCATCGGATTTTAGAACAATGGCTATTATTCTTTTTAAAATTGAGAGGCCCTATAATAAGTCTAAAAATCCCTATTTATTTCTCTGGGCTAGTCCAAAACATGTAGAAAAGAGGATCAGACTACATTCTCTCTGTGTCTTTTCCCGAGACATTGATGTATTTTAAGAATTGAATGAGTATAAAGGTAGATTTGTGTAACTGTTTTTAGTTTTGGCATCAGTTTGTGCCTTTTTTTTTTTTTTTTAAGAGATGAGGAAAATCTGGAAGGTTTGGGTGTGATTGGAAATCAGACAGGAGCTGGCGAATGTATCTGAAATAGAGGCTTTATTTGTAATATGTGCCCTGGTGTGCGTTTGTAGCTTAAATTATACTTGTTTCTGAAGTGATAGTAGGATATTAGTGTGTTTGATTAAACTCCTCTTCTCCTCCCCTCCTCCCACTCAATATTTATCAGATCTTATCAAGAAATGTTGATCGCGTGAAAAAAATCACCATGGCAATATGGAATACAATACAATTCCTTTGGAGCTGCTTTCTCTGGGAGTCCACGGTAAAGAGCCTGATAGCATTTGTGGTAAGTGGATTTCTTCTTTTATTGCATGAGGCTGAGTGATCTGAGATCTGGAGTGTTCCTGTGCCTTCCTCCCCACAGCGTGAAGCCCTTTCTCGTTTGCTGTTACTGTTTTGTGGCTGCAGGGCAGCTTGGGCCACACTGGGCCTGATGGGGATAGGAATTAGACCTCCAGGAACAGCCTTTCCTCACTTGGAGCAGAGATTCACCACCTGCACTGAGGGTGCCCATGTCCCCAGTGGGTGATGCCACCACGCACAGGCTGTAACTGTGTGGCGACTTGGGAATTTTTAATTATTTTTAATTTGAAAATGGCAGCTGGGTGGCAGGAAAGGGAGGAGGTGGTGGCCAAGAGGGTGAGGTAGGGAGATGCATTTTAGCTGGGTGATGGAGTGAGCTGATGGGTCTTGTCCTTTCCATCTTCCATTGCAATGAGGCATCACTTTACTGCAGGTTATCAATTCCTGCTCTGCCTCTGTTGGCATTGCCTGTTGCAAATTTATTCTCCTGACTGTAATAATACATTGTTTAAAATAAAAAAAAAAGGAGAAGGCTGGTTAGTGAGTTCTACTGCACTCTGCAAACAAAAAGCCAAGTTCTCCACCAGCCTATTCCGCTTTTCATCTCTCTCCTTTTTCCTCTTGGTAGTAAACACTCATTTGCAGTTTTCTGATAATCCACTCAAGCACAAAAAGATTTTGCCTGCTCTTTATTCTGCAGTGTGACATTTTCTTCATGCTTGAAATGTTTGGCATGCCATTAAAGCTTGCAAAAATCGTTTTGTGGTGGTCCAGCATGCAGAAAGAAAGTTTTTGAGTTGAGTGTTTATTAAGCAATACAACATCCACATCTCCAAGATTTTCTCCTGTGTTTACTCTCTGTGAATTGTAAGATGCTTAAAGGCTTTTTTAAGGAAAACACTTGAGTGTATTTGCCACAGATGGGTAAAGTAGACCAATCCTGATTGAAAGAAGCTTCGGAGCAAAGACTGTAGGTCAGAGGGATGCCTCACGCAGACAAGTGGGTAGGATGAAGAGGGTCTTTTCTCTCTCGTTTTTTGTTTTCCTGGTTTTTGCAGTTCATTCAGAAGATATTATACATATTATATATAGTTAATGGCTGGAGAGCAGAGTAGTTGGTACCTCACTGAAGTAAGAGTGGCTGTGCAGAAGAGTTCAGTGATTGTGTCCAAGGGAATCAGATGGCCATTCATGCTGGGGCTGGAAAGAGAGAGGAAAATCCCAGTGTCCATGTCCTGACATCACTGTACTGCAGGAATCTAAGCACATATTTAAAAGGATTGCTCTTTTTTCACCGAAGTACTTGTGAAGTTACAGCTGTCAAGTTCAGTTTTCCAAACCTAGGAAAAGTTTGGAAGGAGTGGAGAGGCAGAAAAATAAGAAGGTGGGAAAATGGGTCTGCAGAAGAAGGAATTTATTCCCAGTGAAAAGGAGTATAAGCAGGTTACAAGTTACAGGTTGATAACACCTTTACTGGATACCATAATACTCCTGGTTTCCTGAAAGAAAGTGGGTAATGGGAAAGGAATAAAAATACTCAACTCTAAGAATAATTACCACAGGCTTCTTCTACAACCCAAAATTTAAGTCTATCTGATTTTTCTCACATGGAAATAATTCAGCTCTGGCACTAAAAATGAAATGCTAATTATATATCTCTCTCTCACTATTTCCAGCATGAGTGTTCATAGTATTGACAACACGCACACAGCACAGTAGGTGCAGCATCCCTCCCTGCCCAGTCTGTGTGGAAAATCCATTCCTCATGTCCTGGTTAAAAGATGAGGTGAGGAGAATGCACAAAGCTTCTCCACCCATTTTCCAGCTGGGTTCATGAAACTCTCATTGGTAACTTCAATGCCAGTCAGGCCCTCAAAACAGAAAATGTCTTTCTTAAAAAATTATTTTTCCTTACACACCCTTGGCAATAACCATTTTGATCTTATATTTCCCTTGGTTTCCCTTCACAGGTAGCCCATGCCCCTTCCTCCAATGGGGAGTAAAGTGAGGGAGGAGGAGGAAGACAAGCAGACAGTATCATCATGGCAGCCTTGTTTTCTTAAGCAATCAGACAAAACCCACTGCCAGACAGATAAAATATTTGTGAGGTTGTCAGAGGACAGCAATAGCCAAGGACATGAAATCTTTCACCTTCCTGTTTTAGTCTTCCCTCCCCATTAGTGCGACAGCTCGTGTGTGTGACAAGGACAGCAGCTGCTTTTGGGGCTGTAAGAGAACAACAGGGACAGGTAAAGAGGGAGGAAACAGAGGACAGCACAGGCAGGACACAAGTGAATGAGCTAAATGCTCTCACCCTGTTTCCTCATTTACAAGATTCATCATCCCAGGCTAAGTTTCTTTATTAGGATGTGTAATGGTGAGAGGAGACAGTCCAAGAACATGTGAGTAGATTAATTTTTTTGTGCTATAAAAATGTAATCACATTTTTCATCAGCGTTCTGTGCTTTTAATCTGATGATTTTTCGTCTGAGTTAATTGTATAGGCACAGAGGACACTGGGCTCTGCTGAAGCACATGTAAAATCAGGTTTTTTTCAAGCTTAGCAGTTTAGGAAAGAGGATTGAAAGGGAGGTGAGATGCAAAGCAAAATTTCACTTTTTCTGATGTTTGCCCTGTGCATAAAGGGTTTGGTGGAAATGGTGTTACACAGCTGGAGAAAACATCCTGGGTCAGAGGAAAGGCTCACACACAGGACTTCTGGGTTTTTCATAGTGTACCTCTCATCACTGGTCTGGTGGGAAAAATGGACACACATGGTTGTGTGTGCCTGGGAATATCAGGAATGTTCCCCTATGTGAAAAATGTTGCCTGTAGAGTTGAGAGTGTTCATATACCAAGAGATACCTTTAAACACTTTGGGTATTCTTCTCCATCACTTCAGGGTTTGGGGGGATTTACAGATTTTTAAGACCTAAAAGACCTTCAAACATTCCTTTCTGTTTAGTCTTGATATGGTTATCTCTGTATTCCACCCAGTATGTTGTGTTTTGATTGGAGCACATCTCTCGAAAAGGTCTTTATTTTGAAGATACCTGGACACATAGTCCAGTACATCCCTGTATGGTCCTTCTCATGTGCCTGATATGCTTCACATCCTACCTTGGGCAATTTCCTACCAGTTTCCAGTCTCAGGGTTGTAGTTTTAGCCTGGTCCTCTTCACTCCTTCCTCATCACACTTCCCTCCATTGAGACATCACTTCCACACAGCATTACTGGTGTCCAAAAAGCTGGAGCTGTGTGGTGTCATGTGCTTGGGGGAATGTCTGCTCACAAGTCAGCTTATATGTCTGATTATAACCTGTTTGTTTTTCCCACTCATGCATTCAAAAAGTTGTTTTCTTACCTTCCTGTTGCACACTTAAACCAAATTTTTGAACCTTCCTTCTGTATGCAAACACTCCCTGCCTGCTCTGCTCCCCCTTTGCTGGTTGTGAAAGTGAAGTCTGTAACAACCAAATCATTCTTACTGTATTATATGTATTTTTAAAATATTTTAAAAGTTAATTTTAGTCACAATGATTTTCGTGAGGAATTATGCATCGTTGCACATTGTGCTTTTGATTTTATACAACATAATTACACCTTCTATTGACAGTTTTCTCTGCATTAATGGTAATTATGCCATTTAATGAAATTACAGTAATTGCATTAAAAAAATATTATCTGGTGCGAATTAAAAGGATATATTGACTGGAATTTTTACTATCATATATATATTTTTTTAAAGTTTGTATGATAGTTGCTGGAGACATTGACAGGATCAGGCAAACGATGGGAAACCAGCCACCAGGGCACCTCTGGTATTGCTGGCAGTGCTGCTGCTGAATTCCTTCAGGGTCCCTGCACGCTCACCCGTGCCAGAATACTTCATTTTCACTGGCAGCATTTCCCATTCTGTCAGGTTTAGGCTTCTTGCTGATCCAGGCTGCTGCCAGGGTGGGGACAGGTGGGAGTGATTTTTCCAGCTCAGCCCCTGCTGGCAGCTGGGGCCAGCCAGACAAGGAATGCAGCAGGCCCTGGCAGTATTTATTTGTTTTGCAGTGACATTGCGCTGTGTCCACTAATTATTTTATGATAGTTCAGCACTGGGAGGAGGGGTAGGAATGTGTGGTGATGCAGCAGAATGTGCTGGAAATGTGGGGCTTCTGGTCAAACTCACTGCAGCTATTGAATGGGGGGCAGCTGGAAAAATGACAGGTTGGGATCATTTTGGAGCATTTTGGGCTTCCCAAAAAGCTGTCTGATGCAAGAGTAAGGAAGCTCTGGGGGTTGTGGATGCAGCAGCACAACCCAAATGTAAGCTTTTGTGCTTCTTCCTGCAGAGGTGGGGTTTTGTCACTCTTCTCCGTTGAGATCTCCAAAGCTCTTTAAATCCAGAGAGAGCTGAGGATGCCTGGTTTTTGGCACTGGCCCCTTGGGCTGTGGGAACCTGGAAGGCTGAGGAGCCCCAGGGCTGGCTGGGTGAGGCTGCAGGTGTGTGCATTGCTCTGCAAGTTTGCTTCAGGTCTAGCCTGGGGCAGCAGCTGAGAGAGAGGACAGAGCCTGTGGCCTGTGAACTTCTGGGCATCTCTGCTGAGTGTGTGATTGAACACTCTGCCTCTTCAGCTCGTGATACAGGAGCTGGATCTGAGCCCAGCCAAACTCATCTCAGAGAGGATACCAATCATCTTATTAGACATGAACAATTTGTGATCCCTGTGTAGCTGGGCTATATTTATAGTGATGAACTACGGGCAAAAGGCCATTTGCTTGTTGACAGTGTCCTCTAAAATTGCTAATTGGCTATCAGTAAGAGGGAAATGTTCTTTATCCCCTCAGGAAAGATATTTGTTAACTCAAAGTCTGAGCCTTCTGGAGTTTGCTTGGGGTAAATCTCTCATTCTGTATGTGGACAAGCATCTCCTGCATGTTATGGTTTGGCTTTCCCAAACAAAGCACAAAATGTTCCAGCCCTGTTTGTACTGACATAATTCAACCCTGGACATGACAACAATATTACGGGTAAAACATCCAGTTTAACTCCTGCATTGTTTTGCAACACAGTGATTTATTTTATTTTATTTTTCCCTCGATGGGAGGGGAGTTATAGATCAATAAGAGGAAATTCTTGGGGTGAAAGTTTCGCAGGGAACATGAGAAGTCTATGGAGAAGGGAGACCAGTAGCAGCTCCTGCTGGGATAAGATAGAGACTGAGTCACCAAACCTCTTTTGGAGCACTGGCCAACCAAGCAGAGGAGAGAGGTTTGATTTAGCTGAGTATTTACCAGTAGATGGTAATAACTCACTTCTCTGTGGGGTGAGGAAGGAAGATGTGCTCTCACATGAGTTTCCCTAAAATATTTCTTATTTTCCCCATGGATTGTCTGCTAATTTTGAACAAGCAGTTCCCTGATACAAAGCACAAACCACCCTGCCATGACTACATGTCTAACTGATGAGAAGGGCATAGTCTCTTTTCTGCCCCCTCCCTTTTATTTTTTTTTTCCATCCTCACAGCTGAAGATGAAATATAAATCATTGTTCCCAAACTATTCGGGAACAGCATTAAAGTAATGGTAGATTAAAATGTCTACACATTAAAAAGCTAAATAAAATGAATAGATGTAATCCTAAAGAGAGAAGAATGAGTATTCTTCAAACACTGAATAGGGAACTTGGAAGAAGAAAAACCTAAAAAAAAAAAAGAAGAAAAAAAGTATTGATGCAAAAGAGATGGTCCTTACATCCGCTTTACTGTAGAGCTTTTGCTAAGGGCTGTTCTCAGCCCATTTGCAGCTTGTGTTTTGCTACAGTTTTAAAGAAGCAGTCGGCAGAGGAACGAAGGCAGCTTCTATTTAAATAGGGGAGCTGTAAAATAGCACTCTGGTACAGAAATCCGTTCATGTTAAGGCTAAGGCTGGTGCTGGAGGAGCAGCAAGAGGCAGGTTTCAGGAATCTGACCTAGTAAGTAATTTTTCAGAGCCCCCAACAGTTCCTCCCCTCTTTCCCTCTTCAAAACCCTGGCAAAGGCACATCTTTAAAATCGTTGTGTCGAACTCCAGTGAAAAGGCTGGAGTGGTGTGTTTTTATTTCGGGCTGTTATATCCCAGTAAAAGTATTTTCCTAATGACGAAGGAAACGTTTACATCCTGCTTCCTCCTGGCTGCTCGTGGCAGAGCCTGTGCAAATTCACCAGTTCTGGCTGCAAAGCTGTCAGGAGCATGTTACCTGACACAAGTGGCTGCTCAGATGAGAAACAGGCTTCTCCAGACAATTAAAGGAGGTGGTTTCACCCTTTTCCCAGCAATTTTTACATTTCCACTATTATTCTTCCATGGTTGAGGGGGAATGCAATTTAAGCTTGAGATCCCAGACTTTCCTGCAGCAGTTAAAATTCCTGGAATAGCAACAGTGATATTGACGATGCTGAGAGACACACAGCAAAGTAAACACGTGTTATTTCCAGCTCTTTCAAAAATGCAAGAACAAACAAGGACAAAGTTAATAGGGAAATAACCACTTAGAGCCTTGACAACATGATAAACAAGATGGAAAAAGCAAAGTTTGAAGCTTTGGAGTCAGGGTGAGATGGAGCCGAGCAGAGAGCAGTACAAATATCCCTTTTAATTTAGAAAAAGATGGATGGCCTTATGTTTCCAGCTCAGGAGTTTTGGGGATTTGCTTCTTACCAGTGAAATGTTCCAAAATAAAAATAAAAGCAAAACTATGTTTTGCATCTGAGGAATCATTTCCTCTGGGTATGCTAAACAAGGTATTACCCTATATAGCAATTCCCTTGATTTTGGGATTGGGGATCTTCCTCTTAAATTATTCTGTGCTGATATTTTTGAGGCTTCCTATGTCATGTACTCAAAACTTGAATGCATCACATCAGAATGATTCCCTCAGCCCTGGTAATGAGAGAGACCTAAATCACCGCCTCTCACTCTTTAATTGCATTTTGTTGGGTTTAATTGGTGATAAAGCCTTTCTGTGTGTGTTAAACTCTGTGGTGCAGGTCTTTGGGTAAAAGAACAGTCCTGATGTAGGATCAGCCTCTGTGCAGCTGGTCAGCAGCAATGTGTGTGCAGGCATCCAGTCGAGAATTAAGGCGAGGAGAAAGAAATTCAGCTTTGTTATAGTATGTGGATTTATCCCTAGAAGGTGTTGGTGCTAAGATAGCTGAATAGATACGTGTATCTGTCAGTCTCCTGAACTAGGCTGGAAATGCAGTTTTCATCTCTTTGGCTATTTAATGACAGCCCACAAAGCTAAGATCAAATTTCATCTAATAAAAGAAAAAATAAAAATAAAAAGGCAAATGAAAAAGGGCTCTTTCTAGCTAAAACCTGGACTAACTGCATCCACAAATCCTTCTGCCTGCCTTTGTGCTCAGGTTGCAACCTGTTGGAGAACTCTGCCCGGCGCTTGCATTTCCAGCTAATTTGATATGGCCTTTTATTTATTTTATTTTTTTTTTCTTTTTCCGGTGGTTGATGCTTTGTCATTTGTTTCGAAGCTGTCATTTTTATTAGTCTCCCTGGCTGATCTTTTTGGGCTCTCGTCAGGTGGTGTGTGTTCTCCATTGTCTGCCTGCTCTTGGCAAGCTGTAGGTCCTTTTATTGCCATATGACGTGGGCGTGCTTGCAGCAGTAGCCTGTAATTATACCCACCACAGGTGACAGTTACAAGAGCGCTTTGGTAATAATTTTAGCTGCCTGATCTGATGTTTATGAAGAGCAAACCCTCTTTGTGGTCTGGCTGGAGTTTGCTATATTGTGTTGTACTTTCACCGTTTGATTTATGAAGCCCTTTTTTTTATTTTTTTTTTTTTTTCATTTTTCCTCAATATAGAACGTCTCGTGTCTTTTGAAGCCCTGAAGTTTTGCAAAAGATTATTGTTGATCTTATTCTATCTTGTAGTTTTGCTATTTATTTTTGCGTGCATTGTATTTATTTTGCTTTGTTCAGCACAGTAAAATAACACTCTTGCCTGTTGCTGGGTTTATTTGTGTATTTAACACTGCTGAACTCCTGTATCTAACACCTCGCTGGCAGATATTCTGTGTTCTTCAAACTGAGAGTAATCACACATTAGCATTTAATTATTTATTTGTTTTTGACTTGGCTATTATTTAACTGTTTTAGAAAAGGTGAAATTCTCTCTCCAGGAAGGCAGTTCCTTTACTCCCAAAAAAATTGCAAAACTTGTATTATGTCAAAGGTGAATTTAGCTCATGATTTTTATGGTTATCTTACAAACCTCCATTCTGATTTTAGGAATTTGCCACAAAAAATTTGGACAAGGCTGACATGCCCTCTGCCTGGAAACTGGCTTTTCTCTTGTGCTGTATTTCTTTTTGCAGTCTTAAATTCTTTAGAGGCGCTTCAGATTCAAACTCTTGGGCATCTTCTTCTTACCATGAGATTCTGACTTGTAATTCTTCTGAATTGAGTGGTAGGTTGAAAACCAAGAGAAATTTATTTATAATCATTTGCTATCTTATCTGGTCCTAAAGACATGATTTTCCATGTCAGGATCCAGTCATTTTCATTTTCCAAATTTGCCTGTTGCTCTTTCTGAAAGTTCACTTTATTCATAGACTAGAAATTGCATAAACAAAGACAAAATTAGTATTCTGAGTTGAATGAATGTTGCATCTGCGTGAGACTCATTAAACAGGAGTGTGAGACAGAAGCTGCTTACCCACCACTGTTGGAAATACCAAAATTTGAGAAGCTTATTTGTAAAATTCCCAAAATTGGCATGGATTTAGACTCTGCATGCTGTATGGAAGAAAACATACGGCTCAGCCCAAACAAACAAACAAACAAAAAGGCAGGGAACCTATGGCATGTAGGATGAAAAAGGTATATATTAGGAAGTGAAAATGCCATTAAAATTAAAAATTCTTATACTTAGTGTGCTCTTTTTCCCTCCCAGAGCCACAGCTGTATTGATTTTCTTTCAGTCAGCATCTGCTTGGGTTTGTCTCATTATTTGCATTACTTTGACTTGACACTTCTTAGAAAGTACTTTAAAGCACTCATTTTTACAGGAAAATTGTAGACATTGACTATTATCTCCCATGTCATTGGTAGAACACCCCTATCAGTATTTTTTTTTCTTTTAATTTTAAAACGGTAGATTTTTTTTTTTTTAACAGAAATGTAAGCTTAGAGCAACACTGCATTCCTCTGAAGCATAAAGGAAATTTTTATTTCTCCAGAATGAGTGAGTAAATAGAGACATGTCTGTAGATGGTTTAAATCACTGTAACTCCATTAGCTTCAGCAAACCCGTGTTGTTCAACATCAGTTAAAAATCTGCATCCTCGTTTTGGGCAAAAATCCTGTGTGAATAGAATTATCAGGTTTCCTGAGAGGAGGAAAAGCCTGTAGATGGCGATGGACCCTCAGGAATGAGCCAGCTCTGGCATTCAGGCTTTTGTCAGATTTTTCTGGCAGGTTTTCTTTCTCTTGCTTGAACTATTTTATTTTTAATTTAATTCACCCTTTCTCTCAGTGCTAATGTAACACTAGTTGCAGAAATCGTGACAACTGGAAGAAATTTCCTATTTGAAGGTAATGCAACATTTTGATTTTATGGTGGAGAGAGATACACCTTGAGGGATTTCTCTTAAGGCATTCAGCTCGTCGGGATTTTTTTTCTTTTTTATTTTAAATAAGAAAGAGTTGGATCCTTTACAAGTTCTGAAACAAAAAGAGATTAGTAGAGGAGCTGCAGAGCAAATACACTTTTTTAAAAAGGATATTCTCATTTAGCTTTACTTTTCTTTATTAGCAACTAAGATGTGCTTTAACTTAGAGGTAATTCTTAAGTAACCAGAAAGTTCTTGGGTTGTTTGAGGATAGCAATATAGTAAAAATACCTTAAATCAGGAATGTCCCATCCTTTTTTTTTTTTTTTTTTTTAAATAGTCAGTCGAAATAAACTGGGAGAAATGGGATGACTGCAAAATTCCAGAAATCTGATTTTAAAAAATCTTTAATATTAATTATGAATAAATTTGACTGCTTCCAAAGTAAAGGTTTGCACTGCTACCAATAATACTGACAGAGTTTTTATCTCTTCCCCCACAACTTCATGAAAATTAAATCTGTTATTCTTAATTGTGATATCCACACTGTAGTCAAGCTTAGCTGGTTTCTTTTGGTGCTTTTCTGTGTGGTTTTTTTTTTATTTTTTAACGGTGGTGCTGTGATTTTGAGAAGTTTTAATAAATATGTAAAACATATAGTGTTTTGTACCAGTCTAATATGCTGATTTATTTTACCTTTAGCATTGCCCATGTAAAGTCAGCATGTTTACTGAGAGATGGGTGCCAAAGGTGAACAAAAGTCTTCACTGAAACAGCCTTTAACTACTTTGCTAGCTCAGGTTCAGAACTTTCTACTTCTTTTTGGGAGAAGTCGCTGTCTTCTGTACTTTCCTTCAGCTTTCATCTTTTAATGGAAGAGAAGAGCAGCACATCTCTGTATCAAAGCCAATTGTCAGCTTTCATTAGGTGCATTCTATTGTTTGTTCAGATTAGAAATAACTGCATTACACTTTGACTTTGAAGGCTTGCTTGTTTTTAAATATACTGGGTATATGTGACCTTTTTGTCATTTGTGATGCACTTGGCTTGGCAAATTTGAGATACCCATTTCAACAGCAGCCAAACCTTTTTGTAATGCAGGTACTCCAGAAAAAAGGCACTTTTTGTGGGTCTAGAAAAGTAAAACAAAATCCTGCTGCTAATGAAAAGCATTAATAGGCTCATCTAAATGTTTTTAGCCATAAATGTACCTGACATACATTGCATGGGGGGCAGAACCCCCAGTGCTCAGGGAGACTGCAGCACCCGTTTTTCAGCAGTGGGTGGGAATCCAGTCAGCTGCTTTTATCTCCCATTATGAATTGGGCACAGGAGGCGCGGCCTCTGTCAGAACATGATGGCAACCAAGTCTAATTCCATTAAAAAATTGCACTAAGCAAATTTTCTTAAAATGTTTAGAATATTAAATGGGAAATGCATAATTGATACAGTGATATTAGCTTTTTTTTTTTTTTAACTGAACATGCCCATCAGGAATGAGATGATGACTTGTTCTAGCAGTTAAGAAAACTTCCCCAGATACTTCCATGTACACATTTGGGAAAATTATTTGCAATGATATATTTCAATTTCCTTAATAAACTAGACCTGTCTTCCTAATTCCCTTTCCCTTAAGTCCCTCTGCAGGGGTTAAGAAATGAAGTATTTTGAAATTATTATCAGATAACTGTTTCTATGAATAAAAAACTAATCTAAGCTTTTTTTTTTTTCTTAAAAAAAAATAGATTTATATTCCAAAGCTGGGAAATAAACAGTGGCAGTAGAAAGGAAATATGAGATTAATAAAAATGAAGACGTTTTGCAGAGCTACTCTGGATGGTTTTAATCTTGTTTTGTTTCTGTTTTTCTGGGTTTTTTTTCCTTCTTCTGGGAAGTAGTACTTCTGCAGCAGCACTCATTGCAATGAAAGCAATTCCTGCTTTCTTTTTTGAAAGTTGTATGAATGCTGGCAGAGGCAGTGGTCCTTTAGTGCCCACTGAATCCTGTCTCACACACTGATACCTATAGTAAGGCGCACAGAGTGGCGATGAGATCAAATGCTCTGGTTAAAAAGCCTTGGGGAAGCATTGTATGTCTGAGGTCTGATCTATTGTCTGGGAGGTCGGAGAGTGTTAATGCACTCTGCAAAGATTAGACTCCCTCTCTAATTGCTGCAACACTTCCTTAAAGGATTTAAACACTCAGGAAAGGTGATGCTCCTTGTCAATTTTTGTCTTCTGACAGCTGTTGAAGTTTATCTGTCTTTCCATGGAGACCACTAGATCATGCAAACCAAGCAGTGGCAAAAGCACAGACCCTGAATTAAGACTGAGAGCCATGAATGCTACTATTTACAGCTCATTTCAGCTTTTACATACTGTAAGTCCTGGGGCCAGAGTTGCTCCTGCATGCCACACCACTTATTTTTGGTGATTGGAGTTCCTGAAGTCCCACGAGAAGTTTAGCTGCTGAATTTGATGAAAAGCTACCCTTTTACTTCAGAAGTGATCACATTATGGTCTCCATCCCTTCTTGCTGGGCTCTTGCCCCCCCTTGCACCTCTCTGTGGGACCAAGTTGGGCACTCACAGCCCCAGCTGGTTTGTCCCAGGGCAGTGCCACACCTCAGCTACTGGGAGGCACTCTGCTATTTACTCCCAAAATTTTCCTCTCCCTCACTAAGTCTGATTAGCATTTGAGTTCTCTTGGTCCATAAAGGCTGAAACATGTTTATAAAAATTTACTCAGAAAGCTGGTAAAGCACAAGGCAGGAAAGTTTTTCCGGTTGTGAACCAGAATGTCCACACTGACAGTCAGTAGCTGACCCCTGTCACTGGTTTTTTGAAGCAAAAGAGGAATTTGCCCAGTGGATCAGAACTGCTTAAAAGAACCAGTTTATTATTTGGCAGTCTAGATATTTGAAATAGCTTACCTTTGAAAAGGTTGCTGCTTTAGTTTGGAAAGTACTTTAAGAGCAAGGGATGGAAAAAAGGTAAATATTACTGAGAAAGAAGCAGCACGGCTCCACCCCAGGAGAACTTGGGAGATTTGATATTTGTGCAACAAGGCCGTGGTATCCTCACGTTCACAGTAGGGTAACATTACTGTAACAAGAGTGGAAAATGACCCATCTTTTTCAAAATGCCCGTTCCTATTTCACAGACAGATGTGAATGTGTCCTGTTTCACTGCAGCTCACACGACGTGACAGGTCCTGCCGACCAGAGAGCCATCCTGTAGTTATTTTTTCTGGTGGATCAGAAGCTTTTCAATTTGGTAGTGTCTGTGTTTTTGCTAGTCTTGCAGCATCTAAATGTGTTGGTGTGTTGAATCCATTTCACACATAAATGTATAAATATGACCTATATAAATATACATATATTCAATGCCTCTTTTCTAGACTCTGAGCAGATGACTAATACAGCTGTTCAAAGGAGAAAAGGATTTTTTCTTTCTTTCTTTTTTTTTTTTAAAGCCCTCTTGGCTCTGAATCGGAAATTGAGGAGCAGAATTCATCAAGTGTATTCTGATCGTTCTCACATGGGTAGTTCCTCCTTCCCTTCCTGCATAGCATGTTCCTTTGCACTGTTGCTATATTACATGAAATGTTTCATCTGTATATAAAAATTAAAAATTCAAACAAAAATCTGGCCCACATGAAGAACAGGCCCTTTGGGCATATGGTTCATTATGCATATTCGTTTAATTACTAAAACACTTGGGATGTCTCTACTGCCCTTGCTTTCAACTTGTAAAGTTGGATCTGTTCTGCAGCACAGAATATGTTGAACAGGCATGTGTCATAAAGGACTTCAGTTTTCTCCTACTTCAAACTCTGTATAATGTTCTTGGCTGAATTGTTAGAATTTACTGATTATTAGTTCAATCCACTGCATCAAAACAGCATTTCAGGATCTCTTTTCTCTTAACACCTTCTCTAACCCCAAAAAACCAAGTTTTACAGTGGTTCAGAGTTGTGTTCAGTGTTGAAGTAATGTGAGACTCAGGATTTAGATTTCAGGCACATTCCCACAAAGCACCTAAAGTTGCATGTTGAAGCTGTATAACTTTTATTAGCTAGGAAGGGATTGCTGTGATAGTGTGACTTTAATTGATTTTCAGGGCAAACAGGTGGTGATGGTTTAGGCATCCCCCAGTCTCCTGCCATGCCTAATTTGGAGTTGCACATATAATAGCTTTATTAAAATAAACAATCTTCTGGCTTTAGTTTTACCTGAGCATCTGCCTGAAATTGCGGGAGTCTTGCAATTTTTAATNGGGCGTTTTTTGTTTTTTTTTTTTTTTTTTTTTTTTTTTTTTTTTCTTTTTGAAGATTATTCTGTGTTTTGGAAAGCAAGATGCTACAGGTCTATTAGTGGAAAATCTCTATTACATAGTCATGCTGTCAATATATGGGGGGTGTTTTTGTGTGTCACTGCTGTGAGGTTACAATGGTAACATATCCAGGATGTAATTACAGTGAGCCTCAGTCAGCTTCATGCATTTGTTCTATAATGCAGCAATTTTGTCACACTGCAGGTTATGAACCTGCTGAAATTGTTTAAGTGTTGTATAATCACACTGTTCTAGTGTGCTGGGTGTGTGTCAGGTGTGGGGAGGGCTGGGGTTGAGTTATGAACGACAGTTCTCCTCTTCCCTGGGGGAAACCTATCCCAGGCAGATGAAGAGACTTTCTGGGCTCTGGCATGGTGCTGTGGTGGGGAATCCCAGGTACAGCTTCAGGACAGAGAATAAATAATCTGGAATTCTTTGCCTGAAAGGATATCATCTTACTGATTTATGTGTGCTTTAGAGGCATTTTTAGATTTCTGGGTTTGTGATCTTGATTTACTGGTTTGTTGGTTTGGGGTTTTTTTTGGGGTTTTTTTTTGTTTTTGTTTTTTTGGTTGTTTTTTTTTAATTTTTATTTGTTTGTTTGTTCTTTTGCTCTTTTAGTCTGGAAACTTTTTTGTTTTTTGTTTTTTTTTTCTTTTTAGGACTGGAGGTTTTAGAAAAGAGGGTACCAGGCAGTCTTGCACCAATAGTGTTACAGTCATCTATTTCTCATTTAACTGGGTTTACTTCCATGTTCTACAAACCTCTTTTTTGATTTTTTTTCTTTCTCCCCTTGTGCCATAGCTGGAGATGTCAGGGAAGTAACCTTATGTGTGATTCTCACTGAACACTGAACTAAGTCTAATTTAACACGTTTGCTTTATTAGAGCCCCTTTTTCCTTTACTCATTCAGCCTAATTTACATTATGAGTGTGAAGGAGGAGTCATTAAAGTAGTTTAAACATATCATTTAGGACTCCATTTGTTACCAGTTGGAACCCAGTTGAGAGCCCAAATTTAAGAGCACTTCCACCAACACTCCTTCCGCTGCTGAACAATTACGTCACCATCTGTCCCTTGCTGCTAATGTTTCTCAAAATGTTAACAAATACATAAGTGGACATTTAGCAGCTCAGCTGATGATAATTTTTTTCATGACCCTTTTAAGGTGTTCACCTTATCCAGAATAAATAAAATTCGCCTGCATTTCTGCCTTCTTTTAAATAGCACAATTCTTTTTTTGCATGCTTTTGGGAAGAATTATTTACTATAAGATCAGGCTTTTAACTTGCATAATGACTACCTTCCCTGCAAATAGATTATAACTTTGTGTATGAGAATAATTCCAAAGCTATGACCCCTCTGATAAACAAACCAAAACATTAGAGCTAAAAATGACCATTTGATTTATCTACGATATGAAACAACAGATTTTTTTTTTCTTGTGTGTCACCCCCTCTTTATTTTGGGATTTTTCTCCAGTTACCTTGATCTGTGATAGTTACCCCTTTAGAAATAGCATGCAGATTTATTCCCCTGGCCCATCCCCAGCAGATTACCCCAAAACATAGAAAACTGTTGTAATATTTTTTCCTCCTTTTTTTTTCCCCCTGATTTTCGCTTTATTGCTTGAGGGTCTTAACTGTATTTTACTTGGCACAGGAAATGTAAAATACGTTAGATAAAAGCATGAGGGAAAAATTAGACCAGTCAGCATGTTGGCAAACAGCTATTTCTTCAGTGTCTGCCGCCTAAAAGGATTTGAAATCTTTTACTCTAAAACTGTTGTACATACATAAATATAGAACCCAAAACTCGTGTTGTAGCTGATTTTGTTTTAACCTCTTTTAGGGATTAGGGATAAAGCAGCAGCCACAAGAAAATTGGACAGAGGGACCCACTAGACTTGTGGGCATTAGCTTTGGGGGTTAAATGCACATGTTTTAGAGGACAAAGGTGACAGGCGTGCACCCTTTCATGTTGGAAATTATCACGCACACTGACCAATGTGCCAGGTAATTGTCAAGTAGCTGGAATACAATTTAGAAATCCTGATTTACACACAGATTTTACAGGTGATAAATTTAGTGAAATAAATTTAGACTGAGTGCCTCTTCCCTTACCTCCTCGTTACAGAAATATATCTAAGGACCTTTCTAGGCTGGGTAACCTCATTAACGTAATGAAAATAATCAGAAATAATTAGAATAAAAGAAAACTGTCACTTCTTAATTAGTTTAGTTTTTGTTTTGTCGCTCTCACTTTCTGATTCCAGGTATTGTTAGGAGTAGGGGATAAATCCATTGAACATGTTAATGACAACAGTAATTTGGGCTCAGAGTGGGGACATTTTCTAAGTGTTTGCAGTCTTGAGTGTAGCATCCCAATCTTCCCTGATGGAGTTTCCAACGGCAGTGTCCCAAGAGGATGGTGGAGAACAGATTGCAATATTGTCAGCTCTTCTGATTTCTCTGCGACTTTTGCAGAACATGCTTCTTCTTAAAGCACCATTTCTTAAGAATCCTGTGATTGCACATGAATCACAGCTTTCATTTAAAACACAAATGAGTCTCTACTTCCTACCAGCAGCAGAGAAAATGAGATCCCCCTGAAGAGTCTAAATCAGGCAATGACAAAAAAGGCCCTAACACATATTGACTTAAACAGGGTGAGTTTTTTGCGTGTTTTTGGGACTATTTTTGTTGGTTCTGCATCTCTTTTTTTCTTTTTGTTGGGAGTGGGGACCATTGGTTTTTCTTTCTTTCTTTTGCTTTTGAATGTTGGGTAAAATTGTGACCATGCTGACCAGAGTCCCCGCCCTCCACAGGCTCTATTCTGTTACTCCTTTTTCTTGTTGAATCCTCACATGTGGTGTAAATTGTCAAGGACAAGTCGGGTACCTCCCAACAAGTTGGGGCCCCCTCTTCCTCCTGGAGCTCATCCTGGGCCATTCACTCAGCAAGGTGCAGCTGGGAAGAGATGGGACATTGATATGGCAGCAGGACATAGCTTTGTGTCGTTTAGTCTATGCAGACAACCGGGTTGAACAAACATGGCTTGTTTGTTACCCAAAGCATTACCTGAGGGGGGAAAAAACCATTAGGTAGATGCATATGGTAACAAATTGTGCAAATATACCCTTTATTTGTACTTCTCAGTTCTGTGCAGTCACACGTGAGGTTTTTTGGGGCACAGTTGGATCCTTTGATTTGGCTTTTGGGATGTTTAAGTGGATTTTTTGTGTCTTTGTTTTTAGATTCCGGTTGTGCTTGCACTTGCTTCAAAGAGCTTTTTGCCTTGTGGCACAGCCTTAAAAAATTAGTAAGTTGTATGCTGGTGTGTGGAGCAATGCAGAGATAATTTGTAATGTGGCATAAATATTTAAAGGCCTGTATTTCTTCAGGTCAGTTTTGATTTTGGTCGTTGCCGTTCAATACAGCGCACGTTCCACGCCGCCGTTGAGATGCTCCGCATTCTTCTGCCAGGGACACGAAAAACAAATTGAATCTAAAGTAAATAGGTTTCTTCTGCCAGTGCTGGTTTATTTAAGTATAATTTCTCTTCCTGCCACGTTCTCCATTATTGCATTGCAACGAGGGAGTGGCTCTGCTCAGAACTGGCCCTCCTTGAGCTCCAGTTTAGCAGCTGTGAGGTGCAATAAGAGCATGCTCTGAGTTGAGGGAGCATCAGGTGGATGTGGGAAGGAGAGTATCAGTCAGAACGACTCTGGAATGCATGTTTGGAAGAGGATCATTAGTGGGAAATACGTGCTATGTGTTCCCTCAACCTTTTTTTGCCCTGCCTTGAAATGGGGCTGTATTAAGATAATTTCCATTCTTTTAATGGCTTCTTTTTATTTAATATTCTCTCTGTTCCATGCAAAGCCAGTGTAAGAGCATAAGCCTCATTGCTGCCCTCCCATCAGGCTGGGCCCTCACCAGGCACCCTGATTTTTGTCAGTAGGGGCTCAGCACTGCTGTGTTCCTGCATCCATATTGCCCATTTCGGGAGGAGATGGCTCCATATGCACAGCTATATATGCACATATGCACAAATGTACTGCTCTCTGTGAGTGTGCTCATTCTCTCCTCTACTCTTGTACTCTCCCTGTCTAAGGGCAGGAATAAGTATCTGTCAGAAATAATTTGTTGTCGACAGGCTTATTGCCTCCAAGGGCTTCGAGTGCCCTTTTGGGTAGCCAGTATCTTATCTTATTGGCTAATATCCTGTATTTCGTTTGAAGCAGAGGGACTGAAAGCATGGAAAACCCCAAAAACTAGAGAATTTGTCCCTGAATACTTATTTTCAGAAATGTCTCCTTTTTTTATAGAGTTCATTTGTGTGTACATGGCAACTTGAAACTGTGTAGCCCAGAAGTAAGTTAAAAGTACAAAATTCCTCTCCCCTGTAAATAAAGGGGAGCGCATCTTTCTGTCTCAAATCAAATTTGCTGATTTGGTTTAGTTTAGTTTAGTTCAAAACCAAACTTGGACATTCACAGCAGTATCAGCCCAAGTTTTTCTCCTGCCTTCATGAGTTACACAGGGCGTGTTTGTAAATCGCAAGGAAACTTTTGATGAAGCTGTTAGAAGTTTAGAGTTCAGTTAAATTGTGGGTTTTGAAACTTGGAATTTCAAACTATTTTTCACAGCTCTGCTGATGAGGCATTTCATTAGCAATGGAGCCTACACTGGCCGAGAAAATAACTTTTTACCATAGGTGCCTCACATGCATTTAATCTCCTTTCACTTTTATTTCTTCCATCTGATGGAATGTATCACTCTCCTTCCATCACTATTGTTGTCCAAGAGTTATTCTGTCACAAAGCATAGCATCCTTAACTTCAGCACAAAGGCTTACCAGGTCAAAAAGTTCCTGTTAATTTTACACCTAGGAAAATTGTGATTGCTGTGTAGAAGAATCACGCAGAAAATCCTATCTTGCATTAGGTTTCTAAGCCTCTTAAAACTGTTCTATCCCATGACTGTGGGTTTGCTGGTGACAAATGTTTTATGGGCATATTTTAGTAGACACCCGTCTAAAATCTGGTCTTAATAGTCAGATGCTAAATTGGAACCAGAGTGGCAGAAAAACCAGATTTGAAACGTGTTTCTAAGGGTTTGTTTTTACTTTCAGTTGAGACTGCCTTCTCTCATCTTTTGTGCTGCTGTCAAAAGGGCCACTCTCATGGTTGTTCAAACTGCATGCTTCTTGACAGGAACAGTTGGACCCCTCTTCAATGATTTTCAGATGAAACGGCTTCCAAACCTCCAGAGCTTTGACTTGTAGTTATTAGGCCCTTTGAAATAGCAACACATTAATCAGCTGAAATCAAGTGGTCCTTTCTCCAAGGCTGTGATATTGCTGTTGTCTTTTAGATAGAGCTCTAGTCTAAATATTAGTTTCAAGAGCTCTTTTTTTCTTTCCCTCTGGATAGGTCTATCCCATTCCTGTTTCTATTTTGAACATTGTTTTAGAATGCTGTGAATTAAAGTGCTCACTTCTATAATAGGCTTTTATACTCTCAAATTGCATTAAAAGGAGTACTGAAGAAAACTCGCTTCTACTTCTTTAACTCTTAGTTTAGAAATTGGCTGCTGTGCTTTTAACTTCTCCCATGCACAGTGTGAAGCCCAGCAGAAAAAGTATCAACTATGTAATGAATTATGTCTGACTGAACTTGGTCTAAAAACAATGTGAAACATTGAAAAAAGAAATGGTTTGTTGAAACTGGATCATTTGAAGCAGGGCCTTGGTTTGTGTCCCTGACTTCCATGGTGTTTGGGAAGTGATCTGAACCTGTTAATGGATTCCCTTGCTAGTTAATGTATTAGGCAAAAGGCAGAGTGGGGATGACAAGAAATCAAGAAGATACTCTTCCTTGCATTAGCCATTATTTACATCAGCAGCTGAAGGATTCTCGAGTTTTGGCAAAAATATATTGATAAGAAAATAATTTAGGGAGCATAATTCAGGACCTTCTTCTAGACATTAAGTATCACTGAGGAGAGAGTGAAAACATGCATGATTGAGGATCTTGTCATTTGGGGGTGGGTGTCTGTGTCCCAGGGCTGCTGTGGTCAGTGTCAGGGAGCTGTCTGGATTTCAGTAAAATAGGACATGGGCCTGCTTGGGATCTGCTTTGAAAACTGATGCTGCAGAACTACTCAAAATGCTATTAGAACAACAGAAATATTTCTATTCGTTTTATAAACACACTCTGAACTTTTATTATGTACTGTACGTTCACAGCAATCATTTCCCATACCTCCGAGGCTAAATGATTTCTGAATAGCTAAATCGATTTGTCTTGTGTCTGTGTCGTGTCACAGTAATGAAAGTTCCCTGTACTGTGGCAGGAGCAGCAAAGCAACTCTTGTTAAGGAGATGTGGGAGCTCTATCAAAGCTTCACTGTCTGAGTTATAACTCAGCAGCTGATTAACCAGTCAGCATTAGAAAGGAAGAGACAGCATGCCTCAGCTACCCATTGAGCCTACAGTGAGATTTTGTAATTAAGTTTGGAGTTTTATTTGAGGTCTGAAACTTAATAATACACAAAATGTACTGTAAGATCTAAAATCACCAAGGTCTTGATTTTGTAGCTTGTCTGAATGACCTGTGATTGCAAGGTTGTGTTGCACTTGCAGCCGAGCAGGGTGGTGTTCACATAGGATGGTGACAGATGCACTAAAATTGGGTCAAGTCCTGCAACTGAGTGAATGAAGAGAGGTTTCTCAAGAGCTTCATTGACTCCTTGTAGGACTTTGCCTGGCTGGCTGCTGGGGGGCTCTTTTTGCTGCATCAAGAGAAGGCTGAGTTTGCTGGTACCCCGGGGAGGTGGTGCAAACGCAACCCCCTCCCATGGGCTGAAGCAAATGTTTTGAATTAATACCTGGAAATGGGAAATTCCGTGAAAGGAATTTACATAAGGATCAGATGTGTATTTATATGTATGTCTTTTTTTTTTTTTTTTTATCTCTGTGTACCTGAGAAAGATACCTGTGGAGATACGTACAATAACAGGTCCTCGTTCTTTGAAGTAACATTTAGGGTAGTAACATTTAGTGATAACAGAAGCTGTTATCACTTTCACTGTGTCTTAAAAGACAAGCATATTCATCCAAGGGAGTTGGAATAGCTTCAGAGGAACTTGTTCAAGTTAGAACTTTTCATTTATGGGAGATGTTTTAGCTGGGAATATCAAAATGCTTGAAGGTTTTATTAGCTAAAGTTATGCAATACTCCTGTAAGACAAATCAATGACCAATTCTTGGCCTGGATTCATGTGTTTCTGTTGTCTTGCTTACATATGAGATGTGTCTGTGTGAATCGTTATCACTTCTAATTTTTTAGTATGTTGAAAAACAGTATCAGATAGGAAAAAAAATCAAAACCAAATTGTCTTCCACATTCCTGTGCTGCAAATCAATAGCATGGGGATATATTGCCTGGATGTCAGCCCACTTTATAAATGAATATATCTTGAAGATTGCTTTACTGGCCGACACATGCCAAGAACAGGATGACAGTCTAATTCCTTGCATAGCAACAGCTAACATGAAATCAGGTACACTCCAGAAAATGCAAGTGCTGTGTAGGTAAGGTTATGGATACAGGCATTGTTTCCTGGTTTATGTTTGGCCCATGGTAGGTATTAAGTGGCCATTTGTCTGATGTCAGACAAGTCTTTTTGTTTAAAAAGTTAAAACAGCTGCTGTTCTGTGGGGGTGTAAATTCTCACACTGCTGAATGCAATGGGACGTGTTTCTTTGGTACAGTGTGGTTACACTTTCAGGTCCATAACACAAAATACATTGCCATAAATATCCCATTCTACAACTGCCAGTATTGTCTTTATATGTAGTATTTGGCAGGCCAGGAATGAGGGGAGGTAGAGATTTAGCTTCCCCATCACCCAGAGAGTTTTCCCTTTGTTGTTGTTTGAGATACTTCTACTGGATCTGACTCATTTCCATTTACCTGTATTATTCTAAAAGTGTGATTGTTGTTTCTGATCAAACCAGCTTCTTTTGGGGGAAGAAAAATCAGAAAAATGTGTTTGTGCCTTGTCTTTGAAGGAGATTGCTTAAAATAGCTTCAAGTTGCTACCAGCATTAGGCAGTTCTTCTGGAAACACTATGTATGAGTAGAAAAGGAAATGGGATCACAACATACATTTTATGGCAGTTCTGGATATAGTTTATTAACTTTGCATTGCCAACCCTTCCAAGTTGCAGTCTGTTCAGGTGTTGTTGGTACTTGTAAGATAGCATTGAAGTTTGGCTTGATACAGTTTTTTTGAAAAATCCTACGTGCTTTTTAGATCCCCATCACGTTATTTGTGTGTTTTGCTGTTCCAGTTTGGCTTCTGGTTTTGCTGTTAGTGGGTTTTGTCAGATACCAGTCCAAACACACAGACTCATACTGGATTTTAGGAAAAAAGACTCCAAAGAACAGTTAAATCAGAATATGCTGTGCTGAAAAATGGCAAGAGTACAAGAATGGAGACTAGGCTGCCTGGATCCCTTTCCAAAATAATGCATCATATGCAACCTAAGGCCTTGCCTCCTGCAAGGTGACAGTCCTTTCTCTGTGCTGCTCTGCCAGGAGTAGGGGTGGATTAATGGTGAAGATGCATTTGCTGATCATCCCCTGTGGAGTGACAAGGGAGCTCCATGGCTCCTGCTGCACAAGAGGAAAATGCTCTTCCCTAGCCTGGGAAAGACCCCGTGGCAATTAGGGTTTGATGAAGTGGAGCAGGTTTGCCTCTCTAAGTGCATCTGTCCTGCACTAGCGCTGAGAACAAAAGGCTTTCAGGCTGGAGGGGTCCCAGCAAGGAGTGGATAAAGCCTTTGGACTGACCTCATGTTCATGGCTTTACCTTCCCCGGGTACAGGGGAGGAGAAGCCAACGAGCAGCAGCCTGATGAACTCACACAGAACAGAGAGAGCAGATTTCTTTGCCAAAACAATAATCTGAGTGAGGTTAGCAGAGATTCAAGGATGCATGTGCAGAGTGATAATGACTGACAGCTGTTCTGACGTGTCTTTCTCTTGAAACACTTGTTTGTGTTCCCCCAGGTATTTGTGGTCACCGTCTGGACCGTGGAGCTCTACATGGTGCCCCTGGCTTTGCTGGTGCTCTTTGCATACAATTTCTCTCTCGTCACGACAGGGAAGGTCAATAATGCCCAGGATGCCCAGGCAAGTAGAGTGGCAGGAACATTTCTGGCAGCCCCAGTTTGCCCCTGAGCGAAGCGCCACACGTTTTAATGGCATTAATCTGGTTATATAGCTAAACAGCATTTCTGTTTCAAAGTTACTGAAAAGAAACCTCAACCCTCTCAATTTTCATTATTCAGTTAAAGCAATAAACCATTCAGAGTAGTAGGAGAAGAAGACGAGAGTGTGTAGGAGGAGGATTTCACTTACTAAATAACTACAAAGGTTTTTAAATTGAATTAAGAAAGGCTTGCAAAGCAACAAGTTCCAAAAAACCATTCCCCTTCTGCCATTACACTTTGCAACACACTAATGATTCATGTTTCACAGAAGAGGAAAGTCAATAGAATCCAAAAGAGAATGCAGTTCTTTTAAACCTTGTCCTGTGATCTGAGGTCCTAAGAAGCTTTTATTCCTCCTTCCCACCCCCAGCTCTTAAAAGACAAATGGTTTTTCTTCCCCCAGAAATTTAGCCTTTGGTTTTTAACTTGGGAGAAACAAAGTTTTAAATACAGAAATAATCACCAAGTGTGACAAAGTGCTACTGTTGGGATATGAAATGCTGTTTGATGTTGACCACTGTCTTTACTCCCTTAAGAATGGTAATCAGAGCTAGAAAGGAGAGTAAATTTATGAATGTCCATAATATTCTATTTTTTAAAGAGAAATAAATATAGTTATGGAATGGAAGTCAAAGGATAGCTTTTTTTAACTTTTGATAAAAAGATGATTGACACTGGTAGCCATGAATACTTTTATCTGAATGAATCAAGTAGATTTTACACAAAGGCATAATATCCTAGAATTAAAAAAGTCAATAGCTGGTTTATTAGTTTGAGTGTGAAAACTTTCTCCTGGTTTAGTTTCCTCTACTCCCAGATGGAAAGTTTCTTGGAAAACAGGAGAAGTTGCATTATCCAGACCAGGGGAGTCTTAATTTGAAAACATGATAAAATAAATGCTTTACTCCAGTTTCAGCCAAGTCTAGAATAATGCAGAAAGATACTGTGTGTCTTCAGTGACTACTTGATTTCATCAAGAAAAGCAGAACTTCCCATGTGGGAGAATCCCAGGCAAACAGATGTTTTTGTTTTTAATACAAAAGGCAGTAAAAAATAACAATAATAACTTACCCAGAAAAAAATACAAAGAGAATGCCTTCCAGCCCCTTCCCTCATCCTATGATGAGTTTGTTGCATGTCCAGGTGAAGAGAGTCTCACATAAGACTGAAAAATTGAGCAGAGCATCATTTAGATGGACACTGCAAAAAGGCTCTTTCTAAAAATACAGCAGATTGTGGTAATACTAAAGAAAGGTCCATCAGGAATTTGGCTCTTTTCCTGTCACACATTCTGTAAGCATTGCCATGCCATGAAATTCAGGGGTGCATTTTGCATAAGCAAAATCACACATCTGCCAAAGTGCTTTGCAGGATTGGGATCATATGGAACAAGTAGTCAAAGTGCCTTTAATATTACCTGATTCCTTTTTTATGTGTCTGTGATTCTAACCATCTGTAGGTCAAAAATAGACAATCAGGTGCTAGCCCCAGTCACATCTGTCCTGCAGATGAGAAAAGGTTTTCTTCAAAATACCAATGCTTTTTACACAGTCATTTATTTATTTTTTGCTTCTTCAGGCCTTGGCTGGATATTCACTGCCTTTGGTTTTTGTGTGCCAGCACACACATTTTGTGTATACAGAGGAATGCAGGCAAGAGTCTTTGCAGAAGTGAACCTCAAATTCTCTCTGATTTCTGTGCTATAAAATGTGAATAACAGTATTAACCTTGTACTCCTGATCCACTTGCCAGGAGGCTAAATTTGTGAATATTGGTAAAATGTTTTATGATTTACAGATGGGGAGCTTCTATAGAAATTTAAACCATGATCAGTGTTAATTTAGCTGCTCAGGGTATTCCAGAGAGCCAAAGAAGAAATCTGGGTATCTGAACTCCCATTACCTTTTGCATCCTAGATGCAACTGCTTTTCAGGGTTAAAAAAAAAAAAAAAGACAAAACCATAAGAGAAACACCCAACCCCCCAAGAAACCCTAAATCCAAACCATCTTTTTATTGTGATTCTTCACATTCTTTGCATGTTTGCTGTATTTAAACTTGTAGTACACAGATTCAAATGTAGCTATTAAATAACCAAGAAAAAAAACCTGGAGGACCCTGTTAAAGGCTCGGTTTATTAAATACCTGAATTGAAAGCCAAGTGCTCCTAATTCCAAGCCTTGGCCAAGTCTTTTGTTTTCTGTCCTACCTGTCAGCGCAGAAGTTAAAGGGAGGAAATAATGCTGCATAGAAATCTGACCGTGATTCTATGTGAGATTGATTATGTTCATACTAATGTGTTTTCTAAAGTCTAATGTTTCAATAATGGCCCTAAAGGGAGGGAGCAGTCATTGTGGCAGTGGGGATGGAACGAGTTGAGTAGAGAGTCCTCAGCCTTGACATACCAGTTGGTTCATTTGCAAGACTGAGAACAAAGCTGTTTACAGATAGTAAAAGTTGGCAATGAATTTGAAAGCCTGTTGCCTTCAGATTACTGGACACAGCCACTAATGCTTTATTTAGACTTAAAATTTGTATAGGGTATTGCGTGCTTTGTTCAGAATACCACAAAAAGGAAAGGTCCTTGAATATAAAACACTGTTTTGGAAAGGAGAAAGTGGTGGGGTTTTTTAATGACTTTCAATAGAAGTGGGAGAAAATTGTATAGTGAAACATTGTGGGAGTATCATAAGCTTTTTGAACATTGCCTGTCACTAAAAAATAAGTGTTGTGTTTGGTAATATGGACATCTGCTTCTGCAGGAGCTTATGGGCTTGGATGAGGACGAGGATGAAGATGATAAGGTAAGCATCTCTCATGATTGTGTTGTCAAGAACAAAAGAGAAGGTGGGAGAACACAAACAAATCTTCTCTCCATTAATCTTCAGTTATTGTCTGTATTAACAGGGAAAACAGTTGTCAGCAGTTTTCTGCTTGCAGATTTGACCGTAGGGAGGAGTTGGTTTGTGTAACATTCCACAGGGGCAGTACCTGTGCGAGACCTGAGCACCAGCTGGCCGTGAGCAGCCCCAGGCTGTGCTGACCTTGTAGTGGGCACACGTCCAAGAATGGGCACCCACAGGGCTCGGTGAGGGTCGGGGAGGTGCAAAGATGGGCACAAGGATGTGCAATCCCCCCTCACTGCCCTTCCAAGTGCTGGATGACATTCTGTACTAATGGCTTTCCCCAAACGATTTGGCATTTCCACTTCAGTAGGCCAGAATTGGTGTGATTTGTGGAGGGCTGGTTAGAATTTTCTCAACATTTCTTTCTTTTCAGGGTTAAAAAAAAAAAAAAAAAAACGGTTTTAGTTCAGCGGCTGAAATGTGGAAAGAATTGGAATTGGCAAGGCCTGCTTTTTATTTTATTGGAACATACTTACTCATTCTTCTCACTGTGAAAAATTCATTGGATTTTTTTCCAAGTTTATCAAACCACAGTGACAAATGATAAAAGGATTAGAGGGCATGACATATGAAGAAAGATTAAGAGAACTTAATGTATACAGCTTGAAAAAACATAAGTAAGTGAAGGAGGATCTGATAATCTATAAATACTTTAAAGCTAAAAGGTGAGGAATTATTTAACGAGCAACAGCATGCAAAGGAACATTAGCTGTTAGGAAGAAAATGTTCGCAAGGGGATGTGAAACTTTCAAATTGCATACTAAGTTAATAAGACTCTTCTTGAATATTCTATGTTTTAAAATGCTACAGTGAAATTGTTGATCATTAAGAAGTAAATCAATACCACAGCTAGCAAGTGCACCCTAACTCTTCTCAGTCACAGACCCTGGAATTGAAGCTCAGCAGACTAATTGATGGGGATAGTTATTTAAATTTAACTTGCTCTTCTGCAGTGGTTATATTTTAATGAGCAACCAGAAATCCGTCAAAGTTATAAAGCAAAGTTTAGACAATCCAACTGAATTACAGGTTTCTTGCGACACACAACAGTTGTTTAAATGTTCTCATTTATAATTTACTCTTTGCATTGTAAAATTCGTCAACTGAATGGACCAATATCTGAAATTCATCAGAAGTTGCTAAATGAAAGTTGCATCTTTTTCAAAGGAATACTGTGTATCTGTAAAAGTCAATAATTTCTATTTAGTGGGTACCTGGTGCTAGACACCTGTAAATATTATTTGTTTGATGCCTAAAGGTGTAACTTATTCACTGGAACAATCCTATTTACTTTTTTCTATTTTAATATTCCTCTTTTTCCCTTGCAAGTGCTGAGGTGGGAAAAGAGAAGTAAGAATGTATTAAATAGGTATCAAATCCTCTATTTCCTGTGGTGTGCAATAGGTTCATTGCTGCAATGATAAAATAGGTTACATTTACCCTACATTTAACTCCAGTGACTTTGATTCTCTTTACAAATATGACTGGGTCACTTCAATATGGATTTAATGACTTTGGGGTTTTGTCTTCCCCCAAACAGCTTCACTGTCTTTCCCTTTCTTGATTTATTTTAACTGTGCAGGTTTGGTAAGACTCCTGAGAGTCACTGTTGAGCTGTTGATGATTTGGCCCTACCATTTTGGTGTGGAAGCTGCCTGTGTCTCCATTTCACAGACACACCACGACTCTCTGACATGGAGAGCTGGTAGCACTGGCTAAAGCCTCTCACAATAGACACCCTCAGCAAGCTTTCTCATGAAGATAACGCTTTCCATCCCAACATTTCAGTAATAATTCATAATTCATGCTAATTGTTATGGGTCTACAGAATTCTGACACAGAGTTGCCAGAAGAGACAATTGCCAGCCCCTACGTTTGTCCCATGTCCAGTGCTGTGCAGAACTTCCTTAATGGCTTTGCTGTGCCCTGTGTGTACCCTGTGCAGCAAGATAGGCCACGCTTGCACTCCCATGAATTGCATCTTTAAGTACATTAGGTTATTCTAAGTCACTTCTCCAAGTCTGAGGGTGGCCAGTGCTCTCTGGGGAGTGTAAGAAAAATGTAATTTTATGACACTATCTCATGGCAATGTCAACATCTAAACAGACAACTCTACTTTAAAAAGAAATCTGTGTATTTTTTTTTCCTCCCTAATACAAGAGCTCCCAAAGTTGAAATCTGCTAGTTGGGTTGTGGTGTACCAGGTCACTGTTTCTGTTTCCTGTCATCCTGCTGTATCAAAATACTCGCACGCAGAGCCCTTCTGGGTTCTGCTGCCTGTTAGACATAACAGACCGTGCTTCTGGGAATTGTAACACACCCTCGAAGAGATGAACTGTTTACAAATTATAAATACACAGACACTTAGTTCAAAAACCCAAGAGCAGATTAACTCCCTCCGCCTAGACTATTTGTCTTAAATGACAGGGCTTAATTGCCGACTGCCCCGTCCTTTCCCCCTCTGCCCTCCCCACATACCGGCATGGAGGGCTGTAAAAGATAGCAGTGCTCTGTCCCTTTGGCACCAGCTCTTCAGTGGATAAATGCCTCCTCGGATTTGTGCCATCTTGGACACGGAGCTCAGGCTGTGTCCTGTCAGCTCTGGGGTCTGCCAGGCTGGGTAAGGATTGTTTTAAAATTACATCACTGGAGCGTCTTTGGGCTGCCAGTAAGAAGGTATAGACAAGCTGCATGCAACTCAGTTTAAGTTGACTGATTGTTGACCAATTCCATTTGTTTTATTTTTTTTTTTTTCTGTTTCTGATAATGGCTGTAGAATTTCAAGGGCAGACAGTTACCCTGTGAATGATTGTGTCATAGCACCTGACTGGAAAGAGCCTGGGAGTCTTCTCCATTGTCTGAATAAAAGTTTACATCTCTTCCACATCAGACCAAACTGAATTTACTACAATTATCAGGTCTGGTATCTGATTCAAAGGAAGATCAGAGGCAAAACTAAATCAACAATAATTCCTGTGTGGGGTTTTTGTTGGTTTTTGGGGGTTTTTTTGGAGAATTTATATCCTGTGGTGAGCCAGTGTAGCCCTGCTTGGCTAGTGCAGTGTAACAGGGAAGGATCAAATGATACTGTGGCTTTAAGCCAAGTTATTTGGCAACTTCCAAGAAATGTTTAGTATGTCATGTATTGGAAGAATAACAGAAGTGGAAAAAAATCACCAAAGAGCAAAAATTCAATGTCTCTAATGTAGGAAATTCTCTGTCAAAAATAGGTACCAAAGATATACAAAGTTTTATGAACACAATTCAAAAAGACTTCAGCCAAACAAATTAAAGTCAAATTCATCCAGTAGCAAACAGCTGACATTTTCCATTTGAGTTAGATTCAGCATGTGGAAACCTTCCGTATGGATCTTATTTGTACGGGTGGATTACGATGAAAATTGCATTAATTTTCTCCGCAGTAAAGGTCAGTAATTGAAACATGAACCAAGACTCTATTGTGTAAGATGCTATATCCCCATACTTAGGAAAGGTCATTCAAGACAATATCATCTCATTGTTCTCTTCCCTAGAAGTATAAATAATTTCATTAGTTTTTCTTTTCCTCTTCAATACAACAATTGCAATATAATATTTCAACATCCCCCATTAAAATTGCTGAAGAGAAATGATGGTAAGGACTTGAAAATGCCCCGTGATACACAGGGTATGTTCAGACTGACCAGGAGCATCCATGTCCTCCACAAAATTGTGGGCAAAAGGACCCAGTTCAGGGGTTGCTGTGGTTGTGCTTTGCTCTTTTCTTGGGAGCCTTCTTTGTACAAGAAACTGGAAGTTAAATGGTCTCCTGTTATGTCTTATTTGCACAGCAGCCTTGTCTAGGGCTGGTCTTTTCCATAGGCATTCCATAAATTGGCACAGTTCTTATATCAGTGCCATGAGCCACCCATTGATAGGTTTAGAGGCGATGGGGGAGAGGAGTTGAAGGAGGGACTTGCAGAGGACTTTTAGCTATCCTCACAAAGAAATCTTGGCACCCCTATGGCACTCCAAAATTCTCCCTCTTAGAGAGAATTACCTCCCTAGATGTAGGTAAGCCAACGCTGTGACTTCTCTAAATCTCTGGAGAAATATTAAGTAGCACTAGGCATGTCACAGTACTGAGCACATGAACCTCAGAGAGTTCTTGTCCCTGAAAAATTCCGACTATTTAAAATATTGTTAAATTTTATTTCGAATTGGCCAGCTAGATGAATAGATCTCTTTCTCCTCTACCCTGATCATTACCTAGTTTATAGATGATGATCCAGTAGTTTAAGTTTAATAACCATGTGATTGTTCTTAAGTCTCATGTGTTTCCAGGAGAAAGCACTTATTTTGACAAAATTTATTTTCTTTCCCTTTCCATTTTTTAAATCAAAGATGACTGATGACTTTTTATCTCCATTCAGGATTGATTCTTGTTGCTTCTTAAGCATGTGTTCCTCATCTGAATTGTGTTTTATTCTATTGTGACTGCTGATACTGCTTGCAAACTTGTGGCAATACCAGTGGACTTTGGGTTACTTTACATGTCTATGCAAACGTGAGCAAGTAAAGAAAATGCTTCTTAAGCCCTCTGCATTTCATGCCTGGGCATAGAAAAATAAACTGAATTATGATCTAGGGTTTTTCACATAAGATTTTTCTTGGGCTTGGCTTAGGAGACTTTTGCTGGTCCCCTGTGCATGGATGAAATTCATCTAATGCAGGCAGAGAAAATGCTGAAAAAGGCATGGAGTGGTCATCTTCTGCCCTTCAGGCAGTGTTCCCCAGCCTTAGCTGTAGGATGATGTGCTATTGCTTTCCAAATGTGTCCTTTTAAGACCGATGCTGCTCTCCTTCATACCAGTCTGAAGTGATCCTATTGGCTCTGGTGGAATTATTCCAGATTTCACACCTTTTTAACTGAGAGCATAAACTGACCTGTATGTGTTGCATTTCCTCTATTTGGTAATTATTTCAAGTACACTCAGATTCGCTAGATTTCCACAGGCAGGCACATTTGCGGCATGGTGTTAATAAACAAAAAGACCCTGTGATGCACAGTTTCAGGGCTGCACGAGGCAGTTGCTGAGAGTTTGGCAGCCGTCCCCTCCGGGTGCCCATCCTCCTGGAAGTGCAGAGGAGCTCTGCAGCCTTTGCAGCACGGGGCAGGGCAGTGACTCAGCAAGGCAGATTGCTGGGCTCCTCTCAGCCCACCCAAGGCAGGAGCCAGTTCAAGGTTGCTGTGGTGACTGTTTGCAAAGCTCTGCCTGGAATTCATTTTAGCTACCAAGAGACTGTCTGTCACTCCATGGCTGCCACCTCCCACAAGAGCTTCATCCTGCTGCTAGACAGGAGCTGCTAGTGAAGTGTTCCCTGCAAACAATAGAGGCCACTGGTCTGCTGTTTATACCCAATAAAATCCTTTTGGTTTCAGAAGTTCTTCATGGACAAGTATTTTGGCCAAACCTTTGTTTGGCATAGGTTTTGCTGGACACCAGTAAGGTGGGAGTTTTGTAGTCTAGCAGAGAGCAAGTTGCAAATTAAATCCAACTTCGGCTAACTTTGCTTTTCTCTAAATAACTGCAGCATGTTTTGTTGGGTTTTTTTAAAAGCAGAATCATAGTGGAGCAAAAAGGAATGCATGCCTGAGCTATTTTCCTTTCTTTTGCCTTTCCATCAATCTTGTTTGTTGCTAATACACTGAAGAATTAATCACTGGTACGTTAGATAAATCCTGGCAACACATTGCCCTAACGTGCTTGTAGCAGCAGTAGCACAATGAGACAGCTACTGTAAGAAAGCTAATCCTGAAAGTTAGGCCAGCCCAGGGCTAGGCAGACTAACTCTTCCAATCCCTGAAGATATTCAGGATTTTCATTCCTGACTGAGCTGCCTGTATCCTGTTTTCTTCCTCCTTTTGCATTAATCCATATTTATGTTTTCTCCTCCCCTTTTCCTCATCTTTGCCCGCAAATGTTCCTCAGCTTTATATATTGAGTTTCCCTTGGCACGCCAGAAATCTGCTGATGAATACCACTTGTTTGAAAGTTGCAGGCAAGATTTTGCTCTGCAAGTGTTTTCTATGAAATCCAAGTGAGCGAGTATTATGTAGAATTCACCCGTGGCTTCAAGCCTAACTTTTCCTTGTGTGCATATGATATTTGCAGTATACATCAGAAATACACTTAGAGAACAACAGCAAAAATTGTCTGTGCATTTGGAGCATTTCTTGCTGGTTTGGATGCGTCCAGAGGAAAAATATTTGAAGGATAGATTTAAAAAATAGGAAACAGCTTTCTGTAAAGATGAAAGCTATTAATCATTGCAACAAATGATCAAAAGAAGTTAGGGGATCTCCACCATCCAAGCTTTGAATTCAGTAATGGATGCTTGGCTGGAGAACAAGCACTCACGGGTGGCATTTGGCCTTTGTTCCAGAGCAAACGATTGAAGAATTTTGCCTTCAGTGTCTTCCCCCATAACTCTCAGGATTTTCCCTCGCAAGGCCAGCTCTGTCTGTTGTAGCTCAGCTGTTGTGAGTTGCTGTGTGAGTGCTGTGGACATCCTGTCCTGGCCTGCCCCATATTCCCGCTCTTTTAAAGTCTTTGACATTGGAAGCCCCTCAGTGTTGTGGTTGTGTCAAGGTTTATTTTGCAACTGACCCTAAATGTCTCAGAGCAGCCTAAGTTCCTTCCAGAGGAGGGAGATCCCAGAGCTGTGGTAACTCCTTATGTGTGTTTATATGTTGTGTTTAATTGTTGCATATTTCAGAAGCCAAAGAATCCAGCAGCATCTTTCACTATGGCAGAGATTTGGTGTCTTCATTTCTGAGTTCAAGTTGATGTATCTTAACTGGAGACAAAAGACTTAATTTCTGGATTTACTGGGTCTTGGTTGGTGTTGGGGTTTTTTCCCCCCCTCCCCTGACATGCTTAATCTTTTGTAAACCCCTTTTTGTGGTTTTGTTCAGGCAATTAATGTAGAAATGAAGGTTTCTTAAATCAGCATATGCAAGGAAGATTTGAAATAACACACTGATTATATAATTAATTCTCAGCTGTAAATTCATTTTGATAGAATTAATTCTTTCCCAGAGCCTGAAGACTAGTTTTGGTCCACCCACAGTCCTGTAATCAGCTAAGAAATAAAGAAGAATAAGGCCTTAAAGAAATGGAAGTTTCATGACTGGTTTTAGGGAAATTATGCCAGAAACAGGCAGGATATTTCGTTTTCATTTCATGGAAAAGCTTCTGAGCTGTGATCTTAAACTATCAGTATCCAAATCCAATTTTTAAGCAGTATAATATATTGAGTCCAAAAGAAATCAGAAAGGACCAATACCTGAAGAGGATGGAGAAAAATTGTCTGGGTAGTGGGACCTTGCACGGATGGGGAAGCGTGTTTAGTGAAAGGTATATTTTGGATTCTTTTTTTACATTTTCCACGAACATGGTAGTGTTCAAATATAGCTTTCTGTATGACAGTTGCCCATTTACTAATAAATAGGATCCAGTGACTGCCATCCTGGTGGACTCTTACTGCTTCTGACAGTGTTTTGTGAGGTGCTGGCTTCACAAAGCATAAACAACACTCCAAAACCTAAATAATTTGGAAAATCCCATTTGTTGTACTTCATTTGTCTGCTTCTCTGTTGCTTAACCAGTGACCTAATAATCCTGTCCATGTGTTTAGACTGCAGATTTCCAGAACAAAACAACAATAACAAAGAAATGACGTTGACAAATTCCCAGGATTTTCAAATGATTATGCACACCATGCATAGATACAATTGCAGCCTACTCTTCTCTCAAATAACTGATCTTATTGACAAGGTTTTCTAATCCCAGTTTGTCTCTGCCCTGGCTTTGGTTAGCCATATTTTGCATCAGAAATTAAAAGCACTCTTGTCCAGGGGTGATTTTTAGCATGCAGCCAGGTGAGCATGGACTTGCAGTTGTCAAAACTTAGGGAATGGCAGTTCCTGGTTTATTTTCTGGCTCTGCTTCGTGGTTGCAGCAGGAGTTGTGTTGTGTTGTGTTGGTTAAACTGCGTTATCACCACATCTCTGAGCTCCACTGAGGATGTGTAAATGAAGTCAGCATGATGCAGACAGAGCTGGCAGATGATCTGCCTTGCAGCTCTGGGCAGCAAGAGTAGGCTTGCCCTGCAATATTGCTTTATTTAAGTGGTTTCTTTACCCCTCTGCCTGAATTTGGACAGAATGAAATTCCCACTGTCTAGTTTTCCACGACATGCTCCCCAACTTCTGCTTCCAAGTTTGCTGGAAAAAAAGCCAACTATGGCTAAAGGACTCTTGTATCATTCCAGTGAGGAAATAGTTAAATATAATTTCAATGTGTCATTTACATTTGAGCCTAACAAGATTATAACTGGAGCTGCGTGAAAATGACTTTTTGGTGCTATTTTCACATAAACTGACTATTTATTTATTTATTTTGTTCTGGGGTTATTTCACACCCCAAGGGTTTCATTTTTGTTGGTTGTTTTATTAATGTAAAAATACTCATTTTCACACCCAAATGTGTGATTATTTAAAATGCTGCTTCTATTCATTGTGCACTGACTTGCAACCTAAAAGCAAATATTCAAATGTCTGGAGCTTGATAACTCCATGGTGGTTTTGGCTGGCTTTTTAAACTCAAAAATTGCTGGGAAGAGAAATGGGCAGCAAGTAATTCAAAGTGGTGTAAGGGCTGCATTCCCGTGCCTGCCTCTCAGCATCCAAGGATGGGTCACAGGTTATTCCAGCACGCTCTGTAGAGGGGTGAGCTGTCTCAGGTGCACACAGACCCTCTCCCAGCACAGGAGTGCCAAAATGGTGGGACAAGAGCCCTCACCTCTGTGGCCCTCTGTGACTGTAAATAGCCTCTGACCCTGTCCTGCATAGAGGAAAAATGTGGATGACAACACAGAGGCAAAATTCCAGCAGTGTTGGTGCAAAAGTCTCTGGCCTTTGCTCATTCTCACCCATCTTTTCCTCTGCTTTGACTGGTGTGGGCCATGGAGAACAGGGATACAAAATGCTCTTTACCGTCATCTCCCCTCTCTGGGAAGAGATTGGTTAAAATATAGCTCAAAATGTTTCATTGGTTTGGCTTTTGTTATTTCTTTTATATTTTTTTCCCCTAAATTGGACTGATTTTTAAGTGTCTAAATGTGATGTAAAATCGGTGTCCAGGGCTCTGCATTTTGTAATAAGTGAATGTTTTGCTGATTTCTTGCTAGAATATCTGCAACCACGCCAATTTGCATGCCTGTATGTGTGTTAGATTGCTGGCAAAGAAATGCTGAATGCTGATAATTGTATACTGGTTTTCAAGCCTGATTTAAGTAATTTTGATTTTTAATTCATTCTTCCTTTTTATTTCTGCACATGTGTAGTAATGTCCTGTAATGTTGTTGCCTAAAATAAGCTGTAAGGAATGAAGTTGAGATGGCCGCAGTAAAGGAAAAATGACATTTTTTTCCTTTGATATTTTTTTTTTTCCAGTAAAAGAATAAGTCTCTGTATACAGAATGTTCAAAATATATTGCATTCGCTATCTTGCTACTAATTAATATACCCAAACCAGCATGGCTGTGGGGAGCCTACAAAGCTCAGAAAAGTGATATTTAGAAGTTCTGCACAAGAATACTTTTGTTCTTGAGGAGCACTGAGCAGCCAGCACTCCACTCCGGGGGTGCTCAGCACCTCTTGTGCTCTGGCATCCAATTGTGTGAAATCCTGGTTGAGATCCTGCAGTCAAGTTGTGTTAGAAGATGAAGAAACCTCTGCCCATGTGTTGAGGAAAAGGAAGAAAATATAGGGATCTATACAAATAGTGTTAGTTCCACGTGATAAACCCAGAGTGTTCGTTCTCTCCTTCCTTCAGTGAAATACTTGAGGTTATGGATGGATCAGCAGTGCTGGAAATCTTACTTTCACCACATGTCTGTGAACACACTAGCAAGTTATTAAAAGTTTTGGTTTTTTGGTTTCTTTTGATTAGGAATCTGAGAAAAAGGGGCTAATTGAGAGAATCCACATGGTCCAAGAGATCATCATAGCTGTTCAAAGCATTCTGGAAGAAATAGCATCGTTTGGAGAGAGGATTAAAAAGTAAGTAATAAACTTTTCTTGCTTGGCCATGATTTGAACTGGAGCAGAACCAGGAAGATCAAGGTGGGGTAAATGTCTTGCTTCAAAAATGGCTGCAAGGTGCAGCAGGATAACCTGGCCAGTCCCACCACTGCTTCTTCTCTTACAGTCTTTTATTCCAAAAAGCCTTTGCAGAGCACAGAGAAGAGGAGAAGCAGTGTGCTTTACTGATGGAGCTTGTTTGCCTAAATTTCGGATCTTGCTTGTTTGTGATGGAGTGGGGAGTCATGGATGCCACAGATACTGCTTGAAAATGTGGGCACAGGAGCATCAGGGGTTTCTTTTCCGTCCCATCACAGAAAGTGGGTACTGATGGTCAGTGTTGCCCTTCCCACGCCCTCACCCTCCTGACCTGGCTGCAGGGGTTACCAGTCACTTGTGTCCCTGGCCAACACATTGATCTTCTTCTGTCTTTACCATTTTGAGCTGTCTGCTTCCTGCTGGTGCCACGAGGAAGCCCAAAGGGGGTTTTCAGGGTCTCATGGCAAGGGGGGAGGCACAGAGGGTATTCCTGACCTTACAGAGGAGGGAGGTGAGGAGCCTAAAAAAAAAAAAAAAAAAATTAAAAAATCCCACACACGAAGACACACAAACCTTTTGTAACCCGGTCTTTATTGGAGCTTAATTGATCCATACTGTTGTCTGTTTTGAGCACAAAGTGATGGTTTGTGACCGAGCCTCACTTTAATGAGGAGCTGGGTTCAAGCTAAAAATACAGCAACCGCATGTGCTGTGGTGCCACGCTGGACACCCCAGCTGGGGTGGAAGTGGCCCAAAGATGTACTCCAGTCTATGAACAGGGCACTGTTCTGCCCAGCTGCATGGCAGGAAGACTCAAAGCACTTAAACACTATTAATTCTTGTATTCATTTTGGTAACAATGCTCTTAAAGAACACGTTGGGTATTAATGTGGACGCCCGATGTAATTTCAGAAGAATTCTGTTGTAGCTCGGCAGTGATGTGCCATTAAAAAATTGCTATCAAAGTTTTTTTTGTAAGTGACAGACTGAATTGTGCTACAGTTTCCGTCTGTCACTCCAGTTACACAATCGTAGGGAGTTTTCATAGTTTAACTCAATTGAGCTGTTTTGCTTTTTTTTTTTTTTTGCTTTAACTTAAGCTACATTGATTGATAATGATGGGTCCTCTCCCACCTATTTTTACTTAATATTTAATACATCTATTGAAGCTTAAATGTAATTCTTGAAGCGTCCTATTAATTGTATCTGTCAAAGGAAGTTTGTCTTATTTTATAGCCTGATAAGTGGTCCAGATTCATTCTCTCATTCCTACTCCCCATCACTGTGATATGGTGAAGTTAGCAGGCAGATTGTATGAAACAGAGATGCCCAGGTCCATAAATCCACCTATGGACTAACTGGCATCATAATCCAGGTATCTCAGCCTTTGGTGCAGAGCATGAGGTTATGTCTTACAAGGGCACAGGGGGACGAAGGAATTTCACAGATGTGTTAGCAGTAGCTTCTCACCTTAAGTCCGTTATTGAATTGCAGATGAGAGGTCTGAGGGAAATAAAGTCCTGTTTTTCACTACAATGTGGCCAAAGTCTGAAATGCTGTAGTAACTGAGCTTTTCAAGAGTACTCCTCTTGGGAAAAATCCGATGCAGATTGTTGGAATGCAGGAGCTTGGGCTGCTGCTGGCTTACTACAGCTTGTCCAAGCCAGCCTCCTATATACAGGGTAGTAAAGAATTGCTGAAAATGTAAAGAAATACAAGAAAATGTATAAATACGTAGACAGATTTATATAGAATATTACGGCCCTAATGTCATACAGGGGAATTACTTGAACTGCTCTTTCGCAGTTAGGCACCATAATTAACCCAATGCAAGTCGCTTGTCGGGGTTGGCTCTGGCTTCCTGCCACGCCGGGCTCGTGCACTGGCACACACCTTGTGTCCTCTGCACTGTGGCCCAGAGGAGCTGGCTCGGCCCTGTCTCCAGATCAGATAATCTGCTCATGAATAATGGAGAGCTGACAGGCGAGCAGAGATGTGTAACAAGTGCGACACATACAAGAGGAAACAAAAACAACTCACTCACATGCCTGACAACTTCACTGAGTTCCCCAGGGCTCCTCTTCTCTTTCCTTATCGTGATACCTGCCTCTCAGATAGCTCCCTTAATCCATTATAACATCCAGATGTGGGAATTTGCTTCTCCACCTTCCAAAGGGTCTGCAATTTACAGCATATCTGAGCCCTGCAAAGAGGTCATTAAATTATTATTGGGTAGCAGAGCACAAACAGTGTCCAAGAACAGGAATGTTCAGAAGGATTGTGTGTTTTTTCCTTACAGTACATTCAACTGGACGGTGCCTTTCCTCTCTGTCCTGGCCTGCTTGGTCCTGGCAGCAGCAACAGTTATTTTGTATTTTATACCACTGAGGTACATTGTTTTAATCTGGGGTAAGTACTCCACTGTGTCTCATTTGTATGAGATAAATACAGTATATGTCTACAGAATGAAATCAAACAAGCTTTAAACGACCTGTTACAAAGACAAACAAGTGCTGTTGCTTAGAGGTGAATAAAGATGTTATGAACTTCTTAAAATTACCATTTCTCCCCCCTGGGTTATCTGATAATTTGCTTTTCTTAGGGTTCTTTATAAGTTTCCAACAGCACCACAAGAAGAGCATTAGCCTAGATAAGCTACTTTCAGTGTTATTATTCTTCTGCAGGAAAGTAATTAGCTTCCTGGTGCTGGAGCCCTCCAGCTGGGAAATGGTAGGAAGTGGACAAGATGTGTTTGCAGAGCTGGACCATGTAGATTTGGACCCTGGGAGCCTTTTTGGTCCGAGTATCCTGGCAGTCAGGACAGGCTGTGCCCAGTGGGACACACTGAACATCTCCTTTTGTCATGGGTCAGAAAGTATTTGTGTGAAGATACATCATGAACTAAAAGAGGAGCTTTTAGAAATTAAAACTTTCCTGGTGGTGTTTTGAAGAAATGTGAGATCATCTTTGACAGAAGGAGATGGTGTTCGAGGGCATAGGGCAAAGGGAATGGCTTTAAATGGAAAGAGGGCAGGTTTAGATTAGATATGAGGAAGAAATTTCTCCCTGTGAAGGTGGGGAGGCCCTGGCACAGGGTGCCCAGAGAAGCTGTGGCTGCCCCATCCCTGCAAGTGTCCAAGGCCAGGCTGGATGGGGCTTGGAACAACCTGGGATAGTGGAAGGCGTCTCTGCCCATGCAGGGGTGTGGAACTGGATGGTCTTTAAGACCCCTTCCAACCTAAACCATTCTATGATTCCAGCTGCATTTCTACATTCCATTTCTACATCTCGAAATGGCCTCCTGTCTTATTTAGGGTGCTAATTTTATCTCAGCCTTGAGGTAGAAAGGTGTGGAGGACATAGTGCAGGTAAATCCTCGCTGACCTGCAGAAGCTCAGCCCTGGTGTGGCTCTGGGTTTTAGGGACCCCCTGTCACCCCCGGGGCTGGGCCATCAGCTTCTGTCTTGGCTCTCCTGGATGTAGAAAAGGGAAAGAATGAGAAGGTAGCATTAAAAAAAGCCATTCTTGGGCAACAGCAACAAAGAAATAAACGATTAAATCAAACAATAGAAAAGGCAAAAGGAAAGGGGAAAAATTGCTGGGAGTAAAAAGTTCAGTAACAAAATATTGTTGTTCTTGTATGGAAGACATGGTGAGTACATGAAAACTATACATCCATTCAACATCATCTAGAGTGACAGGGCCTTCAAATATGATACATGTTAAACAACTACCCTGTGGCAAGGCCTCAAAAGACCTTATGGTATTTCCTGTTTTTTAAAAATCAGGTACACAGAAAATTGTGTTGTCATTTTGCTACAAGTATATGGCTTAAAAGCTGAATCTCAGATGTGAAGCAGGTACATGTCAGGGAGAGGAGAAGGCTGGAGCAGCCATCACATTTGAAAACCACTTTGAGATTCTGGACAGGGACATGATGGAATTGAATGCTGTATTATGGTCCTCAGAGGCAACAAACATTTGAATTTTTTGCTATTCTTTAAAATGGGTTAGCTGATTTTCTTCACCTAGAAGACCTCATGCAAGGCAAGAGGAGACCTTATGAACTCCACAATAATATGAACATTACACTCCCAAGGATCTTCTGTCCAGACTAGGGACCACCTCTGCCAACTGGAGCTTAACTAAGACCATGGAGATGGACTGCTGTTGCTGCAGTTAATAAGCCTAATTATTCACACAAAGATCAAAGTAAGAGTAAACCTTGTGATAAGGTTTTACAGTGTCCCATAGCATCATAATATGGCCAGTTTGGCAAATGTGACTCTGCAAAAAGGGGATAAGCCATGAGGGGTGGGGAAAGGAAGCTTTCATTTTCTGAAGAAACGGAAGGAAAAAAAACCTTTTCCCTAATTATGTTCAGACCCTTCCAGTTGCCTGCACAAGGGGAGAGGGGATGTTTTTGGAGATGTAGGGTAGCAGATTTAACAGCACTCTTGGTTTTAAATGTGTATGTTCTCCCTAGAGTATCCCTCAGAATGAATCCATGTTGCAATCACTTTTCACCATGTTGTTGGCAATACGTGATCCCGAAAGTAGAGAAATACCTTTATCAATAATGTCCTGTACTCCTGTACTTCCTCCAGGAGGCACTTGTGAGTGATTCCACGTGACAGGGAACATGTGTGAGGCTTTAGTCTGAGGCACTGTTTTCACACTAATTTTTACTTGTGAATTCCCTTTCCCTTTCTCACCTTGCCTGAACAAATTTAGAGAGAGGGAGTAGAAAAGGGTTGTGTTATTTTGTTTGCCTTTATTTTGTTTTTATTTTTATCCTAGGCATAAATAAATTTACTAAGAAGCTTAGAAATCCCTATGCCATCGACAATAATGAGCTACTAGATTTCCTCTCCAGGGTACCATCTGATGTTCAAAAGGTAAGTAATGAATGGCCACAGCCAACAGAGGCAAGGAGTGACACTGAGAGCGGCTGGGTGCTCCTTTTGGGAATACAATGCCAAAGACTTTTGAATAACAGAGATAAGGAATCTGGGGAAAATCCACAAAGGGAGGGGGAGAGAGTGTTAGAAGAGAGGGGAGCCAAAATCCTTTGTCAGAAGGATAAAATGATTGCAGAAAAATTATCCTGAAAAGACCTACTTAAAAATGATCTGGAAAATCACTCAGCGTAGTTACTGAGCTATGGTTTTCGTCACCTTTCTGCTCCGGTATTTGTACAGAGGGAGGAGAAAAATAGTCTCTTTGATAGAGATAACCATCCAAAAGGATTTGCTGAATTCTCCTTTTTCTCAAGATAGGGGGAGGAATGGGGGGAATTATATCTGTGACATTGTGCTTGAGCTCCAGGCCTCCTTTGGACAATGCCCTGCTCATCTTTTTCTTTAAAGAAAACCCTGAAATGTGTATAAAATACGCTACAGGTGGTCAGATCAATCTTCTACCATTATGGAATTATAAGTTTTAATCTAACCAGAATCTATCCTTCCTCACTTTCAGTCAAGTCTTGTCTCTTCTCCTATTTCTTTGAAACAACAACACTGTCTTCCACAGTCTTGCCTATCTTCCTGGAAATTATTTGAACAATAAATCCTTTAGAATGTCAAGATCTGTTTATTTCTCTTGGAGGAGAGAAAATAGTCTTGCTGGGTAATGAAGGCACACAATATAAAGGATTCTTTCTTTTGTTTTAACTAACTGGGATCTGTGTCCTCAGGCCCTGCTTCTGATGCCCAGGATCCCTCTGTCATTGTACCTTTCTCTGTGAATCGTGGCACTTTCCCCGTGAGGTGCTGCTCGCTGGGAATAAGGGAAAAACTATCTCACCTGTAGTGACTTTATGGTGTTGGAGACAGAAACTGAATTGCTCACATGCAGTGTTGAGGCACCTGGCAGAAGCAGGGTTGGAAAAAGCTTCTGGTGACATTTATCTCAAGAGACCACCAGACTGGTTGGTGGCAGCACCAATAACTGGAAAGAAATCTCACTGTGAACTGGGGGGAGGAAGAAGGCTAAGCAGGAGCAATCATGGAGCCATTAAGCATCAGTGTATTTTTATTTGTTGTCATTGCTCTTGTAGAGGCCGCTGGATTTGCAGTGATGGTTTGCATATGCCCTTTAAGTGTTTATGTTTAAAGATAAGCTGCTTCTCTATTTATGCTTTATTTAACATTTACACTTACAACATTTCCTTGAGTGGTTTCTATCATATTGGGATCCTTTGAGCTCTCCAAGAAAAATGATCACCCTTTTCTGTGAGAGGAACGATAAGATTTCCTTGCATGGGACAAACCTTGGAGTTTTCCACTAGTGCTGAGAATAGTGACAGCCACACACTTTAGGGACAAGTCATCCATGGAAGCTCCAAAGCCCCTCTGTATGCTTTGTTTTACGTGCTGTCAATGCATCAGCATTTCACTGGGGTGCTGCAGTGAGTTAGAAGTTACTCCTGTCTGTACAGTACCCATTTACAACCGCGTGTTGGACAGAAGACAGAGGGGGAGTGAAAAAGATGGCATGTTCAGCCAAATTTTCCCCATGATTTCAGTGGGAATACTTTTGTCTCGCACAACAGAAAATTTGGAGATTACCCCATACTTGACAGTTTACCACACGTGTTTTAACCACTATATTGTATATGAATTTGTTTTGAAAGGTGGAGGTAGCTTTGTCCAGGTTCTATTTGGGAGAATACTTTCCTTTTTTGAAATGATTAAGTATTTCAGCATCCCAAGGTCTGTGTACGGTTTTGGCAACTGTCATCTTACTATCTATTGGGATCCACTTGAACTGAGACTCCTGAGAGAAGTTTATTAAACTTATAGGTTAATGCCACAAAGATAAGAAAATCAACTCCCAAACCAAAACAAACCCAAAAGAAGATCTACCCTACACTGCTGAAATCAGGTAGAACCCCATGTATCTCATTAGAAAAATCTGCTTTTAATATTTTTGTTTCAAGAAATGATGCATGACTTCTCAAATCCTTCCTGCAATTAATCCCCCGTGTTCCTGTGTTTAGAAAATGATTCATTACTCTTGAACCTTCCTTAGTTTCCCTGGGTTTGTCCTGGGGGAGCCATTAACACACGCTGCAGCGAGCGTAGAGTTACCTAAGTGCAAACGTCACGCCTGTTTGTTTTTACAGGTGCAGCACGCTGAATTGAAACCATCCAGCAGCTCCAGCCCCGTCAGGAAGAAGCGGAGCGCGCTCTAGGATGCAGCAGGATTTGGGAATGCAGCATCTCCCTCCCTGCACACGTGTGCACACACAGCAGCCCTCCCCTCCTTCGTGCTTCGGAACAACACTAGTCACTGCCACAGACTTCCTATTCCTTGGAAGATGTGGGGTTTTTGATAAACACCTATCTTGGGTTTCTTTTCTGAGCTGTTGTTTTGGCGTGGAGTCCCAAAAAAGAGCAAGGTGGAACATGAATTAGTTTGTAGAGTGGGGAGGAGAATGGGAGAGGATGGTGCAACTGCACCTTTTATTTTTCTTTCTTTTTCCCCTTTTGATTGCAGAGACAAGGCTGGATGTGGCAGCGCTCCCTGTGTTATGTAGGAAGAGATAATTCTGCTTAGAGTAGCAGATCAGCTGAGCTGATGTGAGGAGATGCTCTGAACCAGTTTTTAACATATCCAACAGATTTACATTAAGATATGAAAGCTATTCTTTTCTGAGTTAAATCACTGTGCCTAGAAAGGTTTAAGCTCTGAATTAACGAGTCTTTGATATCCATCTTCTGTTCAAGCAGTGTACATTTTAAAAAGTTTTTTATCATAATTAGCAGAAAGAGCTAGGAGCTCCAACAGTATCTCAATATTTCATCCAGCACTTGTGGGTTTTTCTTTTTCCTTTTTTTTCCCCCTTTTTTTTTTTTTTTTTTTTTCTTTTTTTTTTTTTTTTTTTTTAAGCCCAGCCTGTGGTTAACTGTTTGTATACTGGAATCGTCAGAGATCCGTTGCTGGCAATGGATACATGAAAACCTTATGCCATGAAAGGATTAAGAGAAAAGGCTAACTCAGTGACCTGAAAAGACTCCTTTTATAATTCCATCTCATCAGATATTTTCAGCATAGCTGTTGTTTTCCTGTCTAAATCCAGAGGGGTCAACACTACAGATCCAAGAGAAAAGAAACAAGCAACACTTTATAGCCTTAAAGAAACAAGTGCTTGTGCAGAAAGAGAGCATGTGCCCAAAGACATGGTTGTGCAATAGTGTGCAGGCTTTGGTCCACCACTGATGTCTTCTTGCAGGCTTTCCTGGTGGTACACAAGGAGAGGACCTAAAAGTGAAGTCAAGTGGAAACTCAGCAATGAAAAGACAGAAGAAAGGACCCCATTTTGTGTTCTGTGGAGAATGTGATTTCTTGCTTGCTTACCAATTTTTCAGCAATTGTGCATTTGCTTTATGTATTTCAGAAAACCAGCATTATTCAGGTTGTTTGACTGGGGAAACTAAAACACAGAACCATGTGTAAAACCTGCTTAATTTTGGTGATACTGCAGCCCTCGGTCCTTCAGGTGCTGTGGGACATTTTGGGAGTGATTGGTCACCACAAGTCATTGGTAGCACAAGAGCTGGAGTTGTTGCTTGTGATTCCCAGGCAGGGATCACCACCAGCATTCCCTGGGGTAGCTCACAGTACAAAGAAATAATGAAACCTGAGAGATAGGATTCTTTTTGCCAAA
>WEKY01058538.1:48457-118698 GCA_013390045.1 Picathartes gymnocephalus | reverse complement strand
TTTTTTTTTTTTTTTGATTGGTGTAGATGTGTTGGGTTTCAGAATAATTTGTGTTAATTGTTATGCTGGAAACATACCAAATGAAGGGGTTTGGATGGTCCAGTACCTATATATGTGGTGATGAGCTCTTTGTTTTGATAAATGCTGTTTGAAATGCAATAAACATTTGAGGTAAAGATGATGCTTTTAATTTGTCTGGATTAGGAGATATGTTTCACATTCTTTGCAAAATGCTGTGCAAAGAATTAATATTTAGTATCTGACTAGATAAGCAAGATCATCCCTTGGCAGTGCAGTGTAACAATTCACACTGCAGTTTGCTTGGAGTAAGGAGTGTAAGTGCATCTCCTGCTGCAGCAGGAAATGAAGTAAAGCCTCATCTCACCTGCCTACAACCCTTTAGTGGGATTTCCTAGGCTCTACTTAAAGGAAAGGAGGGTTATGTGTGCTTACTGCACAGTCCACTTATCAAACTCTATATTCAGATTTATTATGTGATTCTTAAAGAAAAAATATCTCTGTGTCCATTTCCACGTGCAAATTACCAGTTTTTGCATTTTTAATCTATTCAATGTAAAGGACAGAAATTAAAAACTTTCATTTTTTCTTCAAGGTAGTTGTTTCAGGGCATTTGCAGTCTAAAGTCTCTATGACCAGAAGCCATTCAGAACTTTCAGTCTTAACTTTGGGTCTTCTGGATTGTAGAATTGTGGAGATGTGGGAATGTGAAGCATGTCCACTAACTGTACAGTGTGTAGATAACTGGGTTTGACATATATGTGCAAATACAATATTTACTCACATTTGCCCACAGATAAGGTGCTGCTGAAGGTTTGGTTTTTTGGAATATCCATGAATAGGACTGAGGATTTGGCTTCCCTATGGATCATTGTTAGTAAAAGTCAATCACTGAAAAACACCTTGTGAGAAGCAAGCAAATAACTGAGTAAAGCTCAGCTGGAAATGCCACACGCCTTTTCTTTTTCTCTACTTGAAAATCTCCACTTTTACCCTTCAGCCACAGCCCTGGTTCCCCCTCAGTTCCCTCCTGAGGCACCCACAGAGCAGAGGAGAGCCCAGGCTTTGTCCTGCTGCCCGAGGATCTCACAGGAGAGCCCTGCCCAGCACCCAGCACCTCTCTGCACGGGAAAGGGAAACTGCTTGTCCCCCAGAAATTAAACTGACTGCTGCTAATTCCCTGCCTGGGGTAAGAGTACAGCTCCCTGAACTGGGCTGTCCCACTAGAAAACAGAGGTTTGTCGTTTAATTTCCTGTGCTCTATATGGGGCTACGTTTTATTTTATATTTTTAATTTGGAGGGCCTGATTCTGCAGGTGTTACCACAAGTTGAACTGGAGTTATTTTCCCATCAGACCAGTAGGTTCCCACCAGGAAGGAATTTGGCTTCTCTGATACCTTAATTTAAAAATGGACAATTCTAACCAAGCTTTAACCTTTAGATTTTTTATCCTTTAACTAAGCTGATAGACTGTTTTGAAAATGTTAGCTTTGGCTTTAGAGACTATAGCATGTGTTAGTAGTGAATCCTGTTCTGATTTTAATATTGTGTGTTTTATCTGTAAAGCTCCATGTGTCAGGGCCCTGGTCCATCTACTCCTGCAAATCACACAGAGACTCGATAAGAATATCTGCTCTTCTGTACCCTAGAAGTTATCAACTCAGAAAGGAGATACTCCAAATGATTGTTGGTTTGTTGCAGGAGTGTTTTAATCATTTTCAAATTTGGGTAAATTAAGCCAGGTGACATGATTTTGGGACAGAGTATCTGCCTGAGAGTTTATCACCTTGGAACACCCTCAGCACTAATTGAGTAATTAAAGGAAAGTGAGCAAAGGATACATTCATGATTACTGTAAATATTCACAAGCATTTAGAAATAATGTTGGAGTGAAAAAAAAAAAAAAAACCAAAACCTGGAGATTATAGCATTTTAAATCTACTTTGCGATGCTTTGACTGAAAACAAAGCAGCATTTCAAGAGAATTTAGAGGGTCATTTTGTTTTGCATAAAAGACGTGCTTATCTGACATAAATCATGAAACTGAACACGGGGAAGCTGGAGGTGGCATTCAGGTCTCAGTGTTTGCAAGAGCAGCAGCACCTGGGCAGGCACGAGTTCAAATTCTCAGTGTGGCTTTAACCTGAGGGCTGGAGATTCTTGTTAAATTTTACGTGAACAAACGTTGCCAGTTGGTTCCTGCGTTGGATTGAACACCTGCAAATTCCCTCTTGGCTCAACAAGATGATGTGCCTCCTGCAGGGGAAGAAAGTAAGAGCTGGAAGACTTTGCTGGTGTAAAATTTGTGCTGATGTCCTAATGCAACCATCCTTCTAAGCTCCTGAGGATTTCCTTGCAGAAGGAAGGTAGGACAGGCTCTTGGACTGGGCACATGCATCTGGTTTTGGGTCTTACAGGGCCAAACATGGTCAGGTTTAGAAGGACAAAAGATTTTGCCTCTCACTCGTAATTATTGTCTGCTAGAATGGCTCAGCCAGCACATTTAAAGAGTGGCTTTCAGTGCAAGAAGGAAACATAGGGCCCTGGCCTTCAGTGCTTTGGGGGATTGATGGATGGGTATGGGTAGGGAGCCTGTGCTGGGGAGTGCTTCCCCAGGGAACCTAGGGACTGCTCAGCTGGGGTTCTCTCCTCTGTGCTGGATTTGTTGTGATTGGACTTCTAGCAGGCAAAAAAAAAAAAAATTTTTTTGCTCTTGATCTCTGCTTTTTGGTAAGTTACTTTTATGGTGGAATAAAACATTAAATGTTGGACTGTCATCTACAAACAGAAGATGATAAAACCTAAGGATTTGGGCCAGCCATTTCCAAATTTATGATCAACCTCGATTCTCCGTCAGTCCCAAAGGATCCAAATGCCCTCAGGACAGTGCAAAATCTGCTCACCAGTAATGTTACAGTGCCTTCAAAGATGCTGGTGGATACTTCAATTTCACACTCAGAACAGGTAAGTGAATATAAGGGGGAGTCTCTTAGTGACACTACTCTTTATTTCTACCCTGGGTATTTTTTTTTTAATTAGATCACTTGAAAACAAATTCTTTCTGTATCTTGAACAAACTTGCTACTACTTCTATCCTAGCTACTCTGTGTGGAACACAGGATTTGACTGGTCTTTCATCTCTCACTATCACATAGGGCAACTGATTTTATGGGCCTGATTCTGTGCAGAGCAAAAACCATGTGTGTTTCACTTGCTCAGTACTGCCACCTCCCAAAGTAAAGAATATCTCTCATCCTCATTTTCAAGAGGAGATGCACAGTGGGAAGAGCATATGTTCCTACAGACTAAAAAAGCCTGTTAGATTCAGTGACTTGTGTGCTAAATTTTGCTTTGATCATGGCTGTCTGTTTTCTCCCTCCATCTTCTGTCTGCCCGTGGTCGGCTCATTCCACAGTGAGTATCTGAAACCACACTGCAGCTACAGCCTGAGAAGAAGGGGTGGGACGGGGTGAAATCTCCCTCCAGCTCTGGCAATAGACGACTTTACTGAAAGTCAATGCCATTCCCTTGCATTTATCACTGCCACTCTTGCTCTGCATATTTTTGGTATTCGCCATGCATTGTTAGCAGTGATTGTCATGTAATTAAATCACTGCTCATCACAAGAGCCTCTTTTTATGCTGAGATAAGCATCAGAAGTCTGCTGCAGCGTCCCCCAGATCAATAAAGATGTTCCCTGTAGGATTACAAATAGTCTGGGGTTGTACAGGGCACTAGAATTAATTAGGAATGATTTCTCTTTTTCTTTTTTCTTTCAATACATTTTTAATTGTTTATCCATTTTCGATGGGCTTGTTTTTAACTCTACTGTGATGGCCCAGATGCTTCTGTTCAGACCTTTTGAGTAGGATATGATACCAATTTGGGCAACACCATTTGATGTAAGCAGTCACAATTATCATCATCTTTCCATAGTCATGTGTGACTGTTACTTCAAAATATGTTTTTGAATGAGGTATTTGCATCTCAGGCTTTGCACTTGAGATTACAGTTAAATGGGTTTATTAAACGATTGAACTTGGAGATCCAAACACGATGAGTAACCTTCAGGTGCTACCCTGAAGATTTTGGTATTTTGATCAGAAGCCCAGAGGGGAAGTGGGGAAACTCGAGCCATTTCCTGAGGAAGCATTTGCCCGTGGCTATGGAATATGTGGCAGGAAAACTACCCTGGATTATTTTGATTTAGGCTTTCCTAGTCTCAGCTGTCCACTTTCCTTGCATTGTTTTTACATTTTGTTCTGCTTGAGTGGCAAACTTGTTGTACCACCCTCCCTGGGCCAGGATCCATAGGAGCTGTGGGCTATGTGAGACACTGTGTGGTGCGACAGAAGCTTCTGGAGAATTTCTATAAACAGAGTGGGAATGTCCGTGAATGGAGGAGGCGTAGGGAAAGTGAAAGTTTTCATTTTCACTGCCCTTGAGTCAAACAGCTGAGTGCCTTGTCCTTCTGATCCAGCATCATCAAAAATGGAAACAACTTCTTCAGCTGTGCTGGTGAGAGTGTGTTTGCCCTCTCTAAAGCACGGGGAGAAAGTGAATTCCTTTCAGGGAATAGCAGCACTGTGAAGATTCCTGTAGGGAAATATAACCACCTCTCGACATGAGAAAGCAATGAACAGTTGATGTTTTGCACTTGCATTGCTGTTCTAAAGTGGTGTTCTTGATGAGCTGCACCTGAAGTGCACCGAAATCAAATGCCTGTGGAGCTCAAAGGTTTTGGATCAGTCTTCAAAACTCTACAAAAGGGATAAACAGTGGCCAAATTCGCTGCTGATAAACTTGGTGCCCCTAATGCTGAGAGGATGGTGATGCCCTGGAAGAGGACTCCTCATGGTAACAGTGTTCCATGGAAATGATTCTCCTACTAGTGTTAGCATTAGGAGACCCCGTGCCGAGATACACTACAGGAGAGATGAAATACTTTAATTTAGACTCATTTAGAGCCAAACTATGTGAGTTTACTGCATCACAAACCAGCAGAAGGTGCCCAGAGCATGATGTGATGCAGCTCCTGTCAGGCAGCCAAAACCCATCTGGCCAGGGTTGGCATGGGGCAGCACAGAAGATCTGGCAGCCTCTGAACATCCCTGGGTTAAAAGCTTGCTGAGAACACTCTGAATGAGCCTCTTTTCATACGATGAGTCAGGAGAGAGCTCCTGCACAGGTCACATTCTGCAGCAGTGGCTTCTTCTGCCCTCCACTGCAGCACTGAGCACTTATGGTGGAAAGGGCACCATCATTCTTCTTGTGCCAGCAGAGCCTGGATGATTCCAGCACTTGTTCCTGGCTGACCCCACGCAACAGAAAATTCAGTCTTACCCCTTTTCCACTTGCCAACTCCCTCCTTCCCCAGAGGAAAGGGGCTCTGGGGGATTTAGTTTGTCCCCTGAAGCTCTGCAGGGCTGCTGCTCACCAGAAGCAGCGCCCAGGGGTGCAAGGTATGAACATGCTCAGAAACTGATGTGCCTGTGGAGTGGGATTTTGGCAATTTTTCTATTGTACATGCAGAGTGTTAGGCTTCTTTGCAGGGAGTCTCTTTCCAAAATTATTTTCTGTTTTCTCCCATGTTCAGTCATTTCCATCATCACAGTGTGACTTGGATTAAGGTAATTCAAAACAGGACACTCTTGTAAAAGCCTCAGAAATTTTTATGAGAAATAATTCTTCCCATTGCCAGATTGTAAGGTGAGTTTGTCCATTTTTTTAGTCTTATTATTAGAGTTCAGGTGTATGAGATAAATTGTCATACATTTTGGTTGACTGCAGGTTTTTGGGGAGTGGTTGGCATCCATGCTGCACCAAAATACTCGATATCATGGAAAACTGGATTACTTAAGCAGAGGGGGAAGTGCACTGAGATTTTCAGTGGGCAGTTGCCTTAAATCCAGTGAGCACCATCCCAAGTCACTGCCATTATTCTGAAATTAGCTCTGGACAGCCCTGCTGGGTGGTGACCTCTGTGGCAGTTGCACGGTCACCTCACAGATGATTTGCAAATTGCCCATGAACCATGTGTGCAAACGTGTCTGGTATGGTGCTAATTTACTGGCAAGGTCTGGGTACACGGATCCAACACTGCTCCAGGGGAGCTTCAGTCATGCCCAGCAGCCATGTAGAGGTTTGATTTCTATGCAGCGTGTCAGGGATATCTGATGGATGGGCTCAGCCTCCCTTTCACACATGTTTAGAGATCTCCAACCAGGCCAGAATTTGCCAGATGACCACAGTGGGGAAGGCATCAGAAATATTTCCGTAAATATAACCCCTCCGCACCCCCAAAAATTTATCTAACTTGTGCATGGATGTTACAAAAGCCTTGTTCAGGGCCACAGGAAGTGGCTGGACATTATCTGTCCTGTGTTCCGGCTGGATTTATTTTGGAGTGGTCAGAAAGGAAATCCTAATGGAGAGGCGGGTGGAGCATTTTTGTTGAACTGACATGGAAAAGAAAAATACCTGGCCATTTGAAAGGGTTTGAACTCTTAGCATAAGGCTCTGGGAGATGGATGAATGGTCAGAGGGAGGTGACGGGCAGGTCAGAGGTCCTGTGGCATAACTCATCACTGTGAGAAATCCCGATCTCCCAGTGAAAGTCTAAGGACTGGCTGGCAGCAGCGTGACCTGTGGCAGCCAATTCATCAGAAGGATTTCCTGTCTGAATATGCAGATGTGTGCACAATTATTTTACCTTTCTCCACAAACAGAGTCCGTGTCCCTGCACGCTTAAATAAATCTTGGCACTGTCCTTTCCAGGAGGCATTTTGGGTTCAGCCTGGTTGCCTGCATCCTGCAGAGTTTTGTTCAGCAGAGTTCTTGCAAACAGCCTGTCTCCTCTTCCCTTTCCGCTTCCCCTTCCTCCTCCTCCCATCCCACTGCAATCACTGCTGCCCAGACCCATCCTTCACTTGCACAAAACTGATTTCTGTTTATGGAGCAGCTGGCAGCAGCAAGGCTTGAGCACTGAGCGATGACTAAGAAACAAGCCCACTTTTCCCTTAGCTGTCAGGAGCTTTTAGAAATAACACCCTCCTCTGAGGAAGTCAGAATAGCAACAGGAAAATAAGTAAAACCTATTATAAAACAGTTGTCCAAGAACTTAGGCACGGCGCGGGGTAGAGATCAATATGCTGTGAAGGTTAAATCTATTTTCACACTGTGTTCTATTTCACAGTTTAATGGTGTTTTAATGTGTCTGTCACTGAGCTCCCTTCATGTTATGCAGGTAGAGCCTTTACAAAGGAGAAAGAGCGTTGGCTTTACAAGCTTCACAGTAACATCTTATTTACCAGCTGAGATCTGATGTTTTCCTCTCTGGAGGTATGCCAGGGCTTGACTATTTTATTTTATTTTATTTTATTTTATTTTATTTTATTTTATTTTATTTTATTTTGTTTTTTATTAGTGTTTTATTATATTTACTCCTTTTTTAAAAAAAATTTTTTAGGAGACATAATGTGGTGTTGCACTTGCAATAATTTTAGATGGCTTTTGGGGAATGCCTGTAGGGTTGGGAGTAGCAGGAGCATGTGTGTGCCTGTGCAGAAGGGACAGAAATATCTACTGCTGTTTATACAAGCTAAATACATGGAGGATATGCAGAATTCCCGGGCTTGAGTTTGCATCCAATTCACAGTAGTATATTTGAGTGGGAATATTGGATCTGATGCTGGGATGTTGGATCAGTTTGGGAAGAGCGTGGAGGACAAAGTAAAGGTTCTGAGAGAGGGTGGGGGAGAAGGAGGGCTGATTTCAGCCTGTGCCAGGGGAAAGGATAGAAGGAGAGAGACAGGGAGCAAAGGCAAAGAAGGAAGTGTGGTATAAAATCCAGGATATGTGCAGTGCTAAAGCACACAGGCCTGTCTTCTGTGTTTGGGGTGAACAAATTTATATTTCTAAGGCCTAACTCACACCCTTTGTTTAGAAGAAGGCAAGACCACTGTTCTGCTTTAATTATCTCTGTTGAGCCTCAGCTAGGCAAGGGAGAGGTTGGGCTACCCCAGCCCAAGGGCACTGCTGATGCTGTACCTCCGCTGGGGAACGGGGCCGGCAATGCCCAGGTGCGCTGACCTGCTCGGGGGGGCTGCTGTGACAAACCTGCGCCGGCCTGCGGCTGAGCCAGGGACACAGCGCCCTGCACTGACAGCCCCCCGCCCACAGCTGGGTTTGCACAGCCCCCCGCACACAGCTGGGTTTGCACGGCCCTGGCCACTGACAGCCCCCTGCACACAGCTGGATTTGCACAGCCCTCCGCACACAGCTGGATTTGCACAGTCCCCTGCACACAGCTGGGTTTGCACGGCCCCCTGGACACAGCTGGATTTGCACGGCCCCTGGCCACTGACAGCCCCCTGCACACAGCTGGATTTGCACAGCCCCCTGGACACAGCTGGATTTGCACGGCCCCTGGCCACTGACAGCCCCCTGCACACAGCTGGATTTGCACAGCCCCCTGCGCACAGCTGGATTTGCACGGCCTCTGGCCACTGACAGCCCCCTGGACACAGCTGGATTTGCACAGCCCCTGGCCACTGACAGCCCCCTGCACACCCCTGTGTTTGCTCCCACCAAGCAGCTCCTCTGGTTTTGCCTGTGTTTTCCAGAGGGACTTGCTCCAGACATCCTCGCGTTGGGACTGATGTCTGGGGATGGGAGAGGACAACCTGCTTATGCCAGTGGCTTCTCCTGTGTGATCTCTCTCCCATCTTTGCCCTCAGCAGCTCCCTCCCATCCCTGGGAGAGCACTCTCCTCTGCCTCTCCGTTGCCTTCCCACCTCTCATCCTTTGCTCCCTCAGTTGCTCTTTACCCTCCTCTTCCTTTGTCTCGCAGCCAAATGACTTAACTCTGCACAGCCTCCCGGGAGGGGTAGGCTGTGAGAGGGGAACACAGCAGAGGAGGAGATATGATATTAAATCTTAGGAGTAACTTGTTAAAAACCTCACACTTCCCCTCGACTGGTGGCTTTGCCAGAGTGAAAACCTTTGCTCTGCCCAGGTCTGTCAAGGGCTGGTGCTTGTTGGAATGTGAGTTTTTAGACTTGCAGAGCATTGACTTGGCTTAACCTGTATATCCCACGGCAGCAGAAATGTCTGCAGTGTGTGTTTTGGCTTTGGTGTGCTGCCTGCCCTGAGTTCATCTCTTCCCCCCTTCCATTTTCCATTGTTGGAACAACAATCTTCTGCTGGATGCAGAGCTCAGCCATCCCTGTATTGTGGGGCCAAAACAAACTGTGAGGGTGTTTTCCATCCTCCACAAGTTCAAATACCAGTGCTGAGAGCAGCTGCCCTCCCGGGTGGGAGCCTGTTGTCTGAAAATCCAATGTCTGACTTCATGGGGCAAAACTTTGTCTCAAGCAATGCTGCTGAGAAATGAGTTTGTCTCCTTTGGAGCTGAGGCTGACTCACCTTTGGAGGGCTCCAATGGTTCCCTGCCCAAACTCCACAGCCACCAAAGTGCAGCCTGGTGCGCTGAAACATCACCAACCTTCTGTGCTGCAAACCACAGCGCTGAGCACTTGCTTTGTTTGTGCTTTTCAGGTGGATGGAAACCTCTGAGGAAGTCAGGGCTGGGGACAGAAAACCTTAGGGAGACAGAATCCTAAAGGGCTGCCTAAAATAGATTCAATCTGTTTTTCTGCTCCAGTTTTTCAAGTCCAAGGTGGTTAAGGGTGGTTGTCACCAAGTAACCCTTGCTCAACATCCCTAACACATTCTGGCCTTGTGTGAAATGGTGAGAAAAAAATATTTTCTTCTTGATAACTGAACCTGTTGTTTGAATCTTGTGTCTTTGGGTTTCAGTTTGTTTTAGGTTTCACTATCCTTTACTGTTTAATGGTTATTTCACCTACTTCAACCACTAGACCAAGTCCATGAATATCTGCATTACAAGCTTGAATGTACACATTGAAAATCCATCCAAGGGAGGTCACCTTTCTGAAAAAAGAACTGGATACCTGTCATGGTTCTAATATTGGTAAGTATGCCACCTTAATCACAGAGTTTTAGATTAAACTGGAAATTTGAGAAAGCTGCGTGATCAAATGGCTTTGGAGTTTAATGTTCATTTTTAGAAGTAAAACTTTGATGCCTTGAGCAATCCATGGCCAGGTGCCTTATATCAGGTGTTGGGGTTTTGGAAAAGTGACAAAAGCCACACCGAAGCAGAAACGCTTCATTATCATATACTCGGGTTTTTTCCTGCTTTATAGAGGATACCTGAGGAAAAAAATTTTGGTTTTTTTCTCTTGCTGAAAATAAACTTTTCCTGAGGTCAGTAATGCAATAATATAATTTGTTTGAAACCTCAGATTTACTGTGGGTTTCCTCATGAAATATTAAAACACTGAAATCACAGATTAGAAGTAAATAAAAGGTTAGAGACATGAAGATATCCAAAATCATGTAAATTTTAAAGAAATTATGATCACACGGGGATATGATAGTTTAGTGTTGGCTAATTCTTACTTATAGAAGCTAATGGAGGATTTTCTGGTGTAAGAGAATTAATGTTCTGGTAGAGAGAAGAGTTTTGCATCTCCTGCTGCGAGAAATTCAGCATTCCCTTGAAATCAGAGAGTTTCTCCATAGGCTGGTGTTATCTGCCTGCCTGAGTTGTCTACTTGGGTGCTTGCTGGGGCTCATTTGCAGGGTCACGTTGGGAGCACAGGAGGGTGGCAGAGGGAGACTTCAGAGATCTGAGCAGCTCCTCGAAAAGAAATTTTGGGTCTGGATGCTCCCAGATAGAGGGATGAGAGAATTACTGAGCACCAGCCAGGGCAGAGCTTGTGGTCCTGTCCAGAGGGAGAGAACTGTGCAGATTTCCTGGCACAGTCCAGAGAAATTAATAGTTTCTAGAGTATAATTTAGGTTTTTCTCTACATGTTCTGTTGATTAAGCTTGGAAGGTATTTTTCAGCACTTTGTCAAATGAACATTTGAAAATGCTAAATTATATCACAGAGAGACTTTGTCCTGATGGATTTTCATGAGCAACCTGAAATGTCAGGTAAAGAAGTTCCTCAGCAGTTCATAGCCAGTTCCACTTGCATTTCATGTAATTTCCTATGGACTCTGACTTGAGATTTTTGGCTTCTTAAGTACATTTTTGAAGTCATGTTTCTGACACTGATGTTAACTTGTGGCTGCTCATATTTTCCAAGTGCCTAAAATTTCCTTGCTTCACATAAAATTCTCTCCCTGCAAAATTGACCCTATAAAACACCCAAGATGCATCAGCAGCGCTGAAGCAATTTAAGTGGATCCAAATATCTGAAAAACATTGTTTAAAACCCTCACCTAGACCTGATACTTTGTGAAATTTGGTGGAATATATACATTTGAGATACTTTAAAGGATAAAATCAATTCATAACCTGATAATAAGTTCTGTGATACAAATTTATACATTGCTCTGAAATGCTGAGACCTTCTTGGCATTTCTAAATTGGAAAGTCACAAACTTAGTTATGTGTTTTATTTACATCCCCAGCTACACTTTATTGCAAGACTTTGGAAAATATTTTGTAACAGTGCAATAGTTCTGACAGTAAGTCAATGTAAGATATCATAGAAAAAAAATTCTCAACAATTATCCTTCCCACCCAAACCTTTTCTTAGAAGCAGTATTAGAAAACTTTAATGGCATTTTACTCCCACCATAGGCAAAAAGAGTTTTTTCATTGACTTGAAGGGAAGAAATGTTTAACCCCTTAATTTTTGCATTAGCAGAGAGGAGTAGTTGAGTCGTTGGTGGATTTTGGATTGAAATGGAGTTATAACAAATGAGCCCAATTCCATTTCACTGGAATTGAGCAGCTCTGCAGCTGAGGTTCTCTTTCTCTGCTTGCACCCCTCTCTAAAAATATCTGCCCAGGTGTCATCTTGATGTAATGAAAAAAAAAACAAACCAAAAAAAAGAATCCACTGATTATAAAGAAGTTGCTACTGTGCTGCAGGCAGTGCAGGGGCTGACAGGTGATAGTCCTGGCCCTGGCACAGCACCGACGGGAAGCCGGGAGCTGTCAGAAAGGTCAGGATTTCACTGTCGTGTCTGTGCCTTTCCAGGGCTCACTGCAGTCCCTTCTCCTGCTCTTTCCTTTCCAAACCCCTCTACAGCAAGCACGTCCTCTCAACAGATCTCCCTGGACAAACTGATGTAGATAATAAATAAATGGGGAAAGTTTCAAAGTCAGAAATCTCCTTCAAAGCCTTGTGGAAGGGGATATATTTTGGAGCATGAAGGCCATTCTGGATCCTGAGCTCTCTTTCCATGCTGAAAGCCTTGCACCTTTCATTTTTCTAAAAGATTTGCTAATTCTCTTCTCATCCTCTGTCCATATGCCAATTCTTCTCACAGTTGTTGTAAATGACACATTTACAAGGTGTGATTGACCAGGTTCAGGTCTGAAATTCAGTCCATTACACTTAAAACTCTGATTCATGACTGTAAAATTACATCAGGTGCAAATTAGATAAACTCAGGATACCAGTTCTCTCCTAAATTCTAGCTTTACTTGAGAGCAACAAACCACTGTCCACACTTCTGCTGTGAGAACTCAGCGTGGGCTGCAATATTTGTCTGAGGAGCTGGAGATGTGGCAGGGCTAACCCCTCCTGAGATGGATCTGACCAGATTGCCCAGGTCACACAAGACAGCTCTGGCATGTCTAGGGATCAAGCTCTGGCCTTCTGTAACCATGATAGCATCCTTTTGAGCAGGTTGCTGATTTTTTTTGCCACTCACAAACCCATAAAACGTTACCAGTGGAGATGAGGATTTCTGTATAAATGTGAGCCTGTGAGAATGGGCTTGATCTTCACACCAGGTTTTTTTTGGATGTACATCCATATTTCCCTTCAGGTTCACACGTTTAATGGTTTATTTGAAACCAGTTGCATACTTTTTGTCTTTTTCTGTAGTGAAATATTTACATTTCTCCAGTGAACACTGAAGTAAGTCACAATGATTAATAGATACTTAAGAAAAGCAAAAATATCCCCCATATCCACATTCATAGCCAGTCATTCCAAGCAACCATTTTTCTTTTAGGCATCTATTTCTACAGCCTCTTTATTAGTGCTATTTTCCCAGATTCAGTCTTCAGGTTAAGCTGGGACTTCACTGTGTTGTGATCCCATCTTACAGCTCTGCCACTTGATGCCCAGGAGTGCAACAGCCAAGACCCTCTGCCTGGAAGCAGATGAACCTCACTTGGACAAGAGCAGCTTTTATCCTGCTGTGAGTGCCCTGGAAAACGAAGTGTGTGTGACAACATGAAACATCTTATTTTCATCCTTACTTTTGTCCATTTTTGCTTGCTTCTGAACTTGGTAATGGTTGCAAAGCAGCAGCTGGGAAAAGAGTCACATCTCTTGAGTACTACATGGAGGATTTTAAGCATTGCTAAAATCAAAAGAAGCAATGGGCCAATTGCAAAGAAATCACCTGCAAAACATCAAATGGCCAGTAGTATTTTAAATGGCCATTTATTCCAGGAACTGGTAGCCCTGCTTTTGTGTAATCATACTTAGATGTATCATCATGTTCAGAGGGAGAAGTCCCACTCTTAGAAGCAATATTAGTAAACAAATAAGCCAAGGGATGTGAGGAAAGAAAACATCTTTTATTTGGTGCACTAATCTCGGCTGTGGGCAGGGAGACACGCCTTCAAGGATTGAAGCCTGTTGTCAGCTCTGAGACAACACACTGGTTTTCTGGTTGCAGCTCTCCAGTTCAGAACTGATCATATCTGATTCTACCTCTACACATAAAACCACTACAAGGAGCTGCGGATCTCTTTTAGTGGCAGTTCCTACTGGGACCACAGTTCTTCCATTAAATTCTTTAAGAATGAAGAATTATTCACAGCTGCTGGATTACGAACAGGACACAGTCTAAAAATGAAGCTAACTTTGACTTTCAGTCTGTTTCTTAGCAAACTGGTCATGTGTTTTCCCAGCAGGATTGCTGGAGTGAAAGTGTCCACTGTTTTCTGGCCCAGTGTAATCTGCATTTCTAATTAAGGCTATTTGCAAGTTCACTTATCTGACATGTGCAAAGAACAAATAATAAAGCAGGGAGAAAGTAGCAATCAGCAATGAAACCTTTGTTTTAAATTTCCTTCCTTCAGCTCTCTCTCATAAATGTCGAGTGCAGATAGCACAAAGGATGCCTTGGCAGTGGCACTCACTGCTGCAGAGGGTTGGGGCACTTTTGGTTGTTCTGATGTGCTTTCTGTCTCTAGGGATTTCCTCATTTGGGCAGGAGGTGTTTGACAGAAACGGCTCTGTGTGCTTGCAGATCCTGCTGGTTTGGCCAAGTTCAGCACCTTGTAGAGCTGGGTCTGCAGCTGCAGCTTGGCATTCATTCCTTAAGGATCCTTCCCTCTCGGAGCTCTCCATGGTTGGTTCAGGGGCTGAGCAGAAGCATCACCACGTTCAAAATCAGAGCTTGCTGAATTGCTCACTTTCCAGGTTTCCGGACTTTGCTCTCTTACCTCTCTTGCAAAGAGAAGTGGATTTTGATACGCCTAAACCAGTTTATACTTCCAGCCTTTTTATTTTTTTCCAGCATAATAATTTTTTTCCTCATAATTTGACACATTTTTGCAAACAGTCTCTGCTTTCACCTTAAGTCTCACATAGAAACCGAGCTTGTTTCACCTGCCTTGCCACTCTTCTTGCTTGGTACCTCATCACTTGCTTTGGCTCTGGTATTTGCTGTCCATGTGCCACACTCTTGGAGTCCCAGTCTGTGTGAGAGACACCCAACCTCCCCCACTGCTTAGGCTGGTTACCTCTGATTTGGGAATTGCTCTGAGAGAGGAGAAAATGAAGTGGAAATCAAGTCTTCAAAGGTGTGAATTATCAAGGGAAAGGTTTATCCCACCTTCCTGGTGTATGGGTTGCTGATAATTCCTCTGAGAGTTTAACAATAGAAGTGGTTCTGGACCAAAATTGAATTTAATTGGAGAAGATTTTCCAATGGCCTTTTGTTTTTCTTTTCAATTTTAAGTATAGGAAAATGCTTTCATGGGTTTAAACACCACATTTTGTCATGTTGCCTAGGGAAACTGAGGCCATTTGTTTTTTTTTTTTTCAATACAAAATTAAACTGAAGGTAAATTTTAATGTTTATATTCAGATTTACATTTCCAGTGCTGAGAGAACAAAAGCCTTGAAGATGCATTAGCAGAGGAGTGCTCTGAGACACGACAGCCTCCCTGTGCAACCAAATGTTGGATTTAGAGGTGTTTATTTTGGGGGTTTGGTTTAGTCCTTGAGACTTCTGCTTTACCAGAAGTCAGTAAAGCATGACCTGCAATCGTAGGTCTTAGTTTCACTCCACAGAGCTTTTCTCCTATGACAGTTTTTTTTTCTGAAACCCCAGTATTCTGTCCTTCCTTTGTATATTATCTAACATGATGTATCCCAGTGTTCAGAAGTCGCAACAGGTTTGTGTAAATCATGAATTGCTTTTAAAAAGCAAGAGAATTTCAAGCTCTGGGTTTTTTTAGGCTCCCTCTCACTGCTAAACCTTTAGCAGTCCCTTGTTTCTATTATTCATGATTTCTCTGCTGTTCTCATAAGAAGTTCATGATGGTTTTTGATTTTAGAAGACAGTGCTATAAAAAGCAATTAAAAAAGTCAAAATATCAGTAGACTTGTGATGTATAACCACAAGACTTGGCAATATTTCATTTTCCTTCAAATTTAGTGTCTTCTCCTCATGCACAGGTTTTCTCAGATTTCTTTTGTGAGGAAGCAAGTCTGGAGCTTCGATTTTGCTGGGCATAATATGGAAAGAAGAAGAGAGGAGCAGTGGACCTCTGCTTTGACAGGGAAACTTAATTTTTGTCTCAGTCCTTTGATGAGTCAATGCTGGCTGGATGGAGGAGCTTGCTCTTGTGGTCAGCTTTTTGGAGGAAAGCTGGAATTGGGATGTTTAACCTGAGAGCTCTTTTCTGTGAAGAGACAGGAAACATAACTGGAGGGAAATATTCAGAAAAGAGGTAAATAACCTGTGAAGTATTTAGTCTTTGTCCTGTTTGGGCTGTTTTGTCTATTCATTGTTGTATTATTCTGTTCATCCTTTGTTTCTGTTGCACCCAAAGTGTACCAAACACAGCACCATTTGTCGCTTTCATGATTCCCTCTACCCTTCAGCACTACAATTTGCAGAACCTCTTGGTGAACAGGATGAGAGACAGATTCATTTCAGTCATTTCTTATCTTATGCCTCTTTCCATGGTCCAAAATTGAGTAGGATCTCATCTCTGGTGTGATTCATAGCCAGGAAGACAAGAACACAGCTGGAGGCTGCAGTATGCAACAGGTAAGAAAAGGAAGGGAAATATTTTATGCTGCTGTTATCACCAAAAATAGGTCTGTAAGACCACTGATGGAAACCATCAAGATTAAATGCAAGTAAGAGAGAGCAGGGATGAATCGTTCTCTTTTGTTAGCTGTAGAGAAATAAATGTTAGGGGCAGATAATCCCAAACCTGTGACATGCAGCTTTTATTTTCAATATAATCTTAAAACAATAGCATGTAAAAGGAGAATTTCCTGCTTCTTCCAGCTATTGCAGAAGCCCAAATCAAGACAAACCACCTGTGACCCTTGGTATATCAGACCTGAGCAAGTGTCACCACTGTGTGAGGACAGGGAGAGGCCACCTCCTCTGCCCATCCCAGGCAGCAACGCTGGGTGCATGTGGGTAAAGAGTTCTGAGATCCCTCCACTGGGAAAGGTCAGGAGAGCATCACCATCTCTTCCAGGAGCTCCAACACCAAGGGGAAAAATAAATCACACAGAGCTTAAATAGGAAACCGCAGCTGCTGTCAGATTAAATCTGTTACAAGTGCATTCCACTGCCCTGCTGAACAGTGTTTTATTTCACACCTCAAAATGTGAGGCCCTGTGCCATGGACTTGCTCCTTTTTCCCTATTCCCCCTAGATGACTTAACAAGCTGAAAGTGCAGCTGGAAATTAATGCTTCCTGTCTTTTTAAATAATGTGACATTGAAATCCTGGTATTTAATGTGTTGGCATTTAGCATGCCACAATATTTCAGTTACTTTGCAGTGGCTGGGGTGCAGAAGTGTTATTACAGCTGTTCTGAAATTCTGACAAAGAGGTGCATTTCTCCTTTTTTTTTTTGTTTCTTCTTTTCTCTACTCTGTCCCACCATAATTGCTTTTTGCTGCATCTCTGAACCGTAACCATGGCAATCCGCCACATTCATCAGAGGACCCTCTTGTTGTTTTGCTTGTGTGAATGTAAGAAGAGGAAAAAATATAAAAAATAGAAAGAAAAAAGAAAAAGAAGGCATAAAATATTTGCAGAACTTTCCAAAAAAAAGCACAGATTTTTCTTTTTTTAATCCTCCTGCTCTCCCATTTTTTTTTTCCTTTTCTTTTCCTCAAGACAGAAGCTCCATTGGAGATGTGGCCTGGCCAAAACAGCAAGGACTTGTTCATAGCCTAAAAAAGGGAGAGGAGGAGTCTGGGTCTGGAGGTGTCACTTCTTGTGGAAAACAGGCTTCGATAACTGGAGCTTCCAAGCCATTCCTCCCTGAAAGGAGGAATTGTTATGTGCAGAAAGGGCAGGAAAGGTTGACCCTTTTCCATTTCTGTCTGATGACAAGCTGGTCCTTGTTGGGAGAAAAAGTTCATGCAGAACATCATTACCATAAACTCATGCCATTTCTGGCTGGAGAAGGAGAAACTTGTTGGATTTGGATCAGGAGCTTTCCTTTCCTGGGTTTGCTGGGTACGTGGTCTGTTCCTCATGCCATGGGTGGTGAGCAAAGAGATGTTGAAACCACTGGCTGTAAGGAGGATGGCAGGAGGTGAAGGGGAAATGTTCTTGTTCTGAAATGTTTTCCTATGTCTGACCCGTTGGTATACTTCTCTTTCACTGCTTCAAGGAGATTTGGAAATCAGCCTAGAGACTTTCATGTAGAGGGACTTGGGCAGTTCATCTTTGATCGTGTCCTGGAGCTACTTAGAAGGGACAGGAAAGCTGTCTGACACCCAAAGTGTCCTTTGATCAGCTTTATCCACCCAATCTACCACTGTTGGTGTACTCCTCAAGACACAAAGAAAGAAAAGCCAGCAGTGGTTGTCAGAGGGTCCTCGTGGGATCCTGAAGTGTGGAGCACAGGACATGGCATAATTTCTAGTGTCCAGTTTGTCACATGAGATGGCTGGGGATGAGGGTTTGGTGTCCAGCAAAACCTGGCTGTTTTAGCTATAGAAGAGATTTGACCCCCTGTAGAGGTAACACAGCTCATTTCCATGGAGTAGAAACAGCTACCCGGTATTATTTTGCTATCCTTCGACATGACAGCCTGGAGCAGGGTGATGAAGCAGCTGTGCTCTGGATCCTATGGCAGCACTCACAGGGTGATTTTGAGAGATTTCCTAAATGTCCTTGCTGTGGCAGTCATCTGCAGCAGTACCCAATTGTCTTGTAAAGCAGTAGCTCTTGACATAAAGCTCAATCTGAATGAATAATTGCATGTCCCAAGGCTGTAAGTTGTTATAATCAGGGACTGGGCTTTGTTTTGGCTTTACAGCATTTGGCACGGGGGCTATGGTGTCTGGGACTTCAGAGCAGCAACAGGCTGGTGCAATTCACCTCCAAGCCCAGTTTGAAACTCCTTCAGTCTCGAGTCCGTGCCCTGCCGCAGCTGGTAGTGCTCACCAGCAGTGACTGTGGACCTGTGGCAATTAGAGGAGCTTTCCTGCTCCTCCTTCGCTCTCCCTCAGCCAGCTGCACCCTCTCTAAGTTCCTCAGCAGTGGTTCTGGTGGACCCAAAGCCCTGTGGGTGCTGCCGGAGCCCCAGCTCACTGGCTGGGAGCTTGGCACACGCCCTGCCCGTGTCAGTGGTTTGTGCCCCTCGCTGGGCTGGCCGGAGCAGGGGCACACGTCCCTCCTGCCACCAGCACGGAAAGCCTGCAGGAGGGAGGAAGGTTCCTCAGGCAAAGCTACTCACTGACGAGCCTCAGTGTGGGCATTTGCTGGCGAGGCAGAGCCACCAGAGCATTGCTCAGTGACCTGAGAGGTATTTGGTTGGAAAATGTCTGGTTCTGTTCTCGTCTGGGAGCCATTTGATCCGTCCCCAAAGATGCAGCACAGTAAAGGCCCTGGGGCCCTCCCGTGGGTGACAATGGGTACATTGGGGTCTGCAGAGCAAACCGGGCTGTCTACAAGTCAAAAAGTCTTAGAGACCCGTTTGTAGGTGGGATTGTCAATACAGAATAACAAAGCGCAAAGCACTCCGGGCTAAATGTTATCAGTGATTATTTTTAACTTTATTTTTACTGTTTCTGATGTGTTCTTCAATCTGTCTTGTTGATGTTTATTTTCCTGTTTGCGGTAAGGGTCATATGTCATGCCTCCCTTGCATCAGGTGCCATACAACCATGTACTGTCCTTCCCCCAGACAGTTCACAAAGTCTTTTCCTGGGGATGAGTTCTCACTGGCACTGCAGTCACTGACTTGTACGTGCCCTTCAACAGGAATTTTTTAGAACGTGTAGGACTCCTTGTTTCCCTTATGAACTGCTTAACCGTGGGTAAAACAGGACAGAAAAAGTTCAACAACATTTCAAAATACTTTCCATAATCAAAACTCATAATTATTAGAAACACTTCAAAATCCAGTGATTTGGATATTTAATATAGGGAAGCTTATTTGCTCTGGGGTTGTTTCCTTGCTTCCTGCCCCTTTTTTTTGGCATACTTCCTCTATATTCCCTAAAAACCTCAGACCTAAATGGTAAACTCAAAATTGTTTCAGATATTTATGAACTGTAACGTAGAACTTCGAAAATGCTGAAAATTCCATGTTGAATTCTGAAGAAGGTTTTATCTATGGAAGAATGCTCTGTATGTTGTTTACAGGGGGCAATCAGAGGACAAAGGTAGAACCTTTTTTATTAATAGAAGCTGCACTAAGCCCTGTTCCACCATGTTTGATTAAGGATTCATTTAGTACACGTCTGTAGATGTAGAAACCTATTAGTGAAAAAATATATAAAGTTAAAGCTACTCACTAAATAACTTGAAACAAGATAAATAAAGTGATAAGTAATAAAAAGTGAAGCAACAGTTTTTCACTGAACAACCGTCTTAATTTTTTTTGCAAGGAAAATAGGATAATGAAGGAACTATGTAAGGTCCCACTGGACCATGTGAGGTCCATCCTGGGAAGCTGCAGGAGCTCTGGGAATGCAGCATCTCATCTCAAGGAAAAACAGCCACAGGATGAGGTGGGCTTTGGAGATAGTTGTGTATGTGATACAAGCCTGAGGTGCCAATTTAAATTTAAGTTTTTTCCCCCAGAAGTGAGCAATGCCCAGAGTTTTCAGTCTTCTGCAGATGAAAAACAATAAAGAGGTTCTACAGGGATGTGTCTTGGTGGGACGAGAAAGGTGTGCTTTCCGTATTGCTAATCTCTGAGGGAATTGCTCCAGTATAAGGTAGGTTCTGAGCCACAAATCATTTTCATTTTTTTCAGCTCTATTTTGGTTGTTGTGGCTGAAAACAAAATAGGGCTCAGCAGGGCCATTTGGTGGAGCTGCCATAGGCTCGAACTTTCCACAGAGCAGCACTGCAGCACTGTGTGATGAGCACCAGGAACTGCAATGCCAGGTAGAACAAATGGAACTCAGAGCTGAAAATTAAATATTTTTAATTAAAATCCACATCTGCAAGCTGCTCGCTGCGAGACAGGGTTTGGCTGCTGAATTCTGCTGCCACGCTGGGATCACCAGTGTCAGAGATGGTAATTCCAGAGAGGCAGCCAGCAGATCTTGCTGGTTAATATTTAAAAAGGTACTGGCGTCCGATGGAAAATGTTTTGTGAAATACCCTATCAGGAGTGATTGTATCTGCTTGTGAGTTGTGTCACAGGTGGGGAGCATAGCTCTCACTTCTGTCGGGGCAAGCCTGGCCTGGATGCAGGTTCTGGGATTTCTTGGAGCTCTTTTGATGCGATGGCCACTGAATTTTTTTTATGCCAGCAGTGTGCCATGAGCTCAAACGAAGCCATCCCCAGAGTTCCTCTAAATTCCTCTGACTGCTCTTTTTGTGGCCTTGGATAGCCACGAAATAGGCCTTGGATATCTCTTGACTTTTTATGCAGGAGGAGGCTGAGGAGAAGTGGACAACGCGCTGGTAGGGTTACCAAGCCAGGGGTTTGTCCTGCATGTCCCCCACTCTGCTGCTGGCTCATGCCCCTCCATTTCCCCCACTGCTGCCTTGGCCACCTCACAGCATCCCCTGAGCAGGGCTTTGTCTCTGTGTGGTCTGAAGAGACACTCTGGGGCTGGAAACACGTGCCAGGAAAGGTTTCCTTTCACCATCTTTTTTTGTTTTTAACGGAATAACTGACTCAGTCTCATGCCATCCTTCCTTATGCAGCTACAAAGGCAAGGAAGAGCCAATGAGGAGTTAACGACATTCCTCTGCACCTCTCTGTGTTATAGGCTGTGAGAGAGCAGGTTTGAAGCCTGTTAGCAATGATTTCAAAGCCAGAGAGTAGAGCAGCATATTCATACCTGGTTAATACGCCTCAGCTCTCATCAGCATTTAGCAACCCCCTACCCTGCCTTTACTGCTGTGTTGGTTTTCTATGCAAATGGATCTAATGGTATGTTTTCATGGAAAACAAGCAACAAAACCTGTAACGTAATATCTGCTAGCAGGAAAGGAATAGCGTCAAGAGGCAGATTAAGAAAAACGTGCCAGAAATATTTAGAAAGGCTTTGGGGAAGAGAAAAGTTAGAGCTTTCTGTTCAGTTCCTAAATTTCAGGTTTGTTGTTTAGGTTTGTGTCTACTTAAATGGAGAAACGGGAGTGGTAAGAGAGAGATGAGGATTTGCAGACTTTGAACATGAAGATCTCTGCAAGACAAAAGCTTGTCACCCACATATGTCTTCCCAATCAATTGGGAAACAAGACTTAATCAGCTGAGACAGTCTGAGCAAACAGGGCTATCATTCAGCTTTCTCTAAAAGTGGCCAGATTAATAGTTAATTCTGTCAAACAAGAAGTGAAGTTTGGAGAAGCCAGCCTGCCTTGGAGAAGGGCAGCTGTCGGTGCTACAAAGCAGGTGATGAAACGCGACTGGTCAGGTTCAGTTTTGTTTAAAATCAATTTCATTTGCTCTAACGCAACCTGGTTGTGTTTGTATTTTTGGTAATGGCTGGGAATAATTAGTTCTCTTTTAATTTAACAGATATCTCACTCTCTCACCACTCTAAAGAAACCCCCAAATTTTATACAAAAAATTCCTCTGACACCAAATTAACTCAAGGTTTTAAACCAGTTGTCAGTGTGCCTTTAAGTCAAATCCTCTTTCCACTTTTAGCACAGACGCATGAAAGAGAAGGCTGCTGTTCCTCCACGAGCACAGGGGAGGATTGAGTTGTGTGTGGGAGGACAGAACAGGAGAATACTCCAGTTACTTGGGCCACTCCCCCAGCAAAATTAATAAGTATTGTTAGAAAGTACTTTGCAGGGTAAAAAAAAAAAAAAAAATTAATCTCCTAAATGTAGTCGAATGATGGGGCTGAGCTGGCAATAATAATAATTAAAGGGAAAAAAAATTGAAAAAAGTTGGCTAATTTTCTCCACCATTCAGACTTATTCTGGGGAAACAGGAGATAGCGCTTTTGTCGCTGTTTCCAAACTAGATAAATCACCCAATCTACAAGCCATAACAAATCTTCTGTTCCAGCTCTTTCTGAAATTATTTTTCCTCCAGAGAGGGAGGATTGCAGCCCCAAACTTGATTCTGAAGGGTCCAGGATATTCAAGCCTTCAAAGGTCATTCAGACACAAACTAAGACAGACCATCTAGCAAGCATGCGGGGATTGAGTCCAAAATCAAATCTAGGTACTACAAACACCCAGAAGAATTTTCTTTCCATTTTCTATTTTGCCCCATCACTCATATATTGTACTATTGAGTTATCTAAAGAAATAAAGCATGTTTATGTCATCTAGATATATTCAGCAAACTTTATTCCTCTCTCAAGAGTTCATCCATCAGTTCCAGCCTCCATCTACGCTGGGGACATGTGGATCTGTAAGTACATCACTGCATCTTTCTATATCCTGTTCATTATGATGTCTGATCAGCAATTTGTGCTCAGAGAAAGGCAGAAACTGGACCCAGACAAACCCCACAGGCCTATCAGAACACAAAAAGGGTGAGGAGGGATAAATCCTTTTTGCTTTCCAGAAGTAACCACAGAAAGCTGGTGCATAAGATAAATACCATGCAAATAAAGAGGAATCCATTCTCCTTTCAGCCCGTTGGGGTTATACTGACAAGCAGGATTCGTGTCCCCTTGGCAATATAGCCCCTTTCAAAGGCTTATCCAATTTCAGTTCAGATTGCCTTCTGTTTAATTTTAGAAAATGATAACAGAGTTTCAATACTCAAATAGTAAATACTTGTGTTGTGTTATTTTCATGGTGAGATTAATCATGGGTGATCTATAATTAACCGATTTAGTTCAAATAGTGTCCTTCAAATTTCATCATCTTTCTTTACTGTTCCCCTGGTCTCACCATCCTGAACCCTGAATGCGTTTAAGAAGTGTCATCATAACCTCTTTTCAATCTTTAGGTGTTTAAATAAGACAGTCCCTTAACCTCTTCATGAGGGAGCCAGCACATTCCTGTCACATATTTATACCCTACACTACACTTGTCCCAGTAAGGTGTCTGTTCTTAAATACCAGAGCTAGATTAAATATTTCCACAGGTTTTTATCAAAGATTTGAGCATTGATAGCTTTATATCAAAAACACCTCTCATAACCTAGTCTAGCCATTTCTTGACTAACAATAAGCCAGATTCTTTCTTTCCTTTGTGGCACTTACTGGCTTACCTCTTTCCAAAGATTTGACATCTCTCTTTCCAGGACTTGGTGAATCTTTGGAAGAGCACAGATGTGACAATTCCAGTTTGAGGAAGACAGAGCTCTGGTTGTTGATCTTTGCTTGTTGCTTGTTGATGAAATCTTAAAACTCCATTTCTTCTTGGCATCTCTTCAGCCATTTTTTGCACGACTCGTGCTCCAAGCAGAGCAGGGCTTGTTTCTGTGCCTCAACAGAACTGGCAAGATGAATACGAGCCCCATGACCATGATGATAATAATAATAATGATAATAGTAATAATACCTGCGTGAGAGTCTAGGTGACCCACTCTTAGCCTTTCTTCCTCATGTGTTTCCAAATCAGCAGATGAAAAGGGATTTGCAAATGCAATGAGGCATTAGCCATGCTCTGAGCATCTTTTGAGTTTTGCAAAATTACAAATTAAATTTGTGCTGCCTATCAGGTTTCCTAAGAGCCATAGCATGAGTTGAAGCAAATTGTGGGGACTGTGGGAGTTGCTCAGGTGGTGCTAAAGCAGCTCCAGGGTGGTTCCTCTGTGTGTGATCAGGTCAGACCAGTGGAGACTGTCCTAAGTTATAATTTACTTTTAGATCAAAGATCATATTTTGATATGAAGGATGCAATTATGAATAGTTTATAAACTGTTAATAAATTATTAATAGAGAAGAATACTCAAGTCATGAATAACGTTATAGATTATTTAAAGCTCATCCGTTCTAGTAGTGTAGATGAATATAAACCTGGCTAATAAGCACAGTATTGAACAGCCCATAACAATCGATTTACTCATTATTAATATATCTATTACTACCTTATTAATGTGTTATTCACTATTTATTTATATAATTGCTCTGGCAGTAAATTAATCTAAACTGATTTTAAACAATCACTTAGAAAAATCATTCTTCTGCATTCTGAATTTGGAATTTGTTGAAAAATACGCATAAACACCTTTTTGTCCCTCTAGTAAATTAAAAATATTTGACTGTTTATAATGGCTACCAAAAGGTGGTATTTCCTCTGCCACTGCTATAAAAACTGCTTTCCATAAACTAATCAAATTAAGGTGCAGTCAAGGGAGAAAACTAAAACAATTATGTTGATCTAGGACTTTGAAAGGAAAAAAGTTGACAAACAGAAAGTTATCAGGCCTGTTGGAAGTGAGAGTACCCTGGTGATATGGGTGGGATCTACAGCTCTGGTTGTACATCACATTATCTGAGCACAGCTCCAGGGATACCACTGAGGAAGGAGCTGGTAGGATGAATATCAGGAAGCATTTCCTGGCAGTGAGCTCTGTCGGGTGGTGGAATGATCTCCCTGGAGAAATGGAGGAAGTCCTGTTGCTAGAGTCAATTAAAGGCTAGTCTAGACAAACCCTCCATTAGGATATTCTCCCAAGGAGCACCCTTGTAGACAGGGAGGGAAATGACATGAGGAATGGGAAAATGACCTCATCCATCTCTGTCACCTTTAAAATGCAGAGGCTATGTTGGTGTTGGCTACCACTCCTCAGAGGATGCCAGTAAAGATAGTAATCATAGCGATGGTTTTGTGATACAGCTGGGAAGGAGACAGTAAATATCAATGACTCATAAGAACTGGAAAAAAGGCCCTTATGACGTATCTTCTGGTCACTATTTTTGTGGTGAGGTCTGTATAATAATCAGCTGAGCACATGGGTAAAGCTATTTGGTCCATTAATAGTGCCCAATCAGGTAATGTTTGGATTTCATCATCTTAAAAGATAACAAAAGAAAAAAGATTAAATTGCAGTACACCTAAAAACATTGGAATGTCGTCCACTGGAGACAGTCATCTTGGCTCCATCCATGGCTGCATTCCTGTAGAACTAATGCTGTAGCATAATCAAGAAAAGGAGCTCAACTCCACCTGGGTAATGGCAAAGCGCTTTATTTTATCTCTCTTGGCAGACCGTGGCCCTGTGGTCTGCGGCAGCATCAGCAGCTGCTTGGTGGCCCTTGCTGCCACAAAGCTGCCACGCCGGTGTGAGGGCTGGTACCTGGGACAGCCACCAGCAGAACGCTGCTGGCAGAGCAGGAGGGCTCTAAGGACATCTCTGCCCTCTCCATCCTGCTGTCTGGCAGATGGGACACAATCGAGGACCCCGTCTGCCTGCCTGGCAGAGAGGTACTGGAGCAGCTCCCTGTTGCTTTTGTGGGCACCATAAATGCAATCAGATTTAAGGGTTGCTCAAATTTATACAGCACTGGCACCTCCAGGACAGCTGGAAAGCAAGAGTGGCTTTAAAACTTTGCAGGGATGCACCAAATAAGTGCTTAGCTCAAAAGCCAGCCCTATGCCTCATGCAGACTGACAAGGGTCTGTCAAATTCTACCTGTGCAGAAGAACAGGTAGGAGATAATGATGGTTTTTGCCTTGCTAAGGTAGAAATTATTTTCATCCTGTGCAATGAAAGCTTAATGGTGTACATGCAAGGCACAACTGTACAATTCATCTCACAATCAGACTGTTATCCTGAAAATTACGTTTTAGTTAACAAAGAACACAGCAATTCTCCTCTTGTCCAACAGCTAGAAGTCCTGAAAATACAGGTAGGGAAGGCAGGCTGGTAGTAATTTTCTTCCTCTCACAAAACATAAATTGCTTTTGACTATTTGTTTGTTTGTTTTTAGGTATTTATTTATTTATTTATTTTTAAGTGACTTTCCAAGGTCATTAAAAATGAATGTAGGCCTTTAAATTTCTAAATACCAGAGGAGCTCCCATTAGCTTTCATCCTCCTGTCAGTGTCTTTTTCGGGAATACCGAAGCCGCAGATGCAGAGGAAATGCGCGCGGTCGGTAGATAACGCCTGACTGGCCTCTGACCCCGGGGTTAAACTGCTGTCTGGGCTGTGCAGACCAGTATCCCCCTTCCCAGGGATGGAAAGCTGCCAGCCAGCTGTCAGCGTGCCAGGGCATTGCATCCAGCACAGGGACGTGATGATACGATATCTTTTTAATGTCCATTCCTTTCATGCCCCTCTGCGTTCGCGGGGACAGAGGGGATTGTGTGAGCCAGCGCTGAGCCTCCCATCAGTTGTGTTTCCATAGCTGCCAACTAAATCTGATTAGTTTGTCTGCATTCCCGGGAAAGTAAATCTGCTGTTTATCGCCGGGTCCATCAAATCCTGGTTATTTCTACTGATGCTTGTTAAGGCATATTATTATTTATTTTCCTTATTTTGCAATAGCCACAAGGATTTTTATAGTCTGTTGAATTATAGGTAAATGGATGGTTTATCAAGCTAATACAATGAGACTGGTAAGGCAGAGCCAGGCTCTCTGAGCCTCTGGTGCAATAAGGGAAGGGACAGAATGACAGAGATTCATGTAGCTTTGATTTGGTCCTGATGGCACTAAGGAGGGAAGAGTGATTGCTGTTGTTGGAGCTGGGCAAGCCACCAAAGCAGTTTTTGAGGGGTCTCTGACTGCCCTGCTTACTGCAGTCCCCCCATGCCCTGCTGCAGGACAGCTTCTCCCTGAAACCTATAATCAGAACATGCCCTTCCCAAAGCCTGGGTATGCTACAGCTTCATTAACCCCACCTCAAACTGGCTTGGTTGGGTATCAGGGAGTGGGGACACTTTCCTTACAGCCCATTGTCACAGTGGTGTTTGCTGCTGCTCTGGTGACTCTGCCCTTTCAGGTTCCTTCCTGCCCCAGCAGTGTTTGCACTTGCTGTAATACTGTGAGTTTAGAGATGGGAAATTGAGTTAAACTGACTTGCCCCAAGACCTACATAAAGATTACAGAGCAAAGGACTGAACTGGGGGAACTTAAATCCTGAAATAACTCCTGCCTATCCTCACACCATCCACCTCTCTCCAACCCAAGATGGAAAAGAGAGGTCACAACCAGGCATGCTTTAAAGCATGGCAAATAAGCAAGAGTAGACATGGGACTGATCAGCTTCCAAACATGATCTTCCTACCTAAAATACATCTGGGAAGTTCAGGTGCAGAAAGAACTCATTACTTCCCTCTATATTTTACACTCAGCTGCTGCCTCCCCCAGATGTGCTTGCATCTTTGGTGGTTGAAATGACTCCTGGGATGACACGATCTAGACAATTTTATTAGAGCCAGTTTTCCTGCACTTGGCAATTCCCAAACTTTGACTCAGAACTGGTTCTCAGTGGGATGCAACACGGTCTTTCAGGAACACACATGAACAGAAAGTTACTGGTGCTCATCAGTTAATTTGGGCAGGATATTTTGCTCTGAGTGTAGAAGATCCTAATACTTGTTTTTATCTTTCTAAAAAATTATTTCGAACAAGGATTCTATAAAAATATAGATATACATATATATATAGTTTCCATGAATTAACTTTTATGAAGACAACCCCAGAAGTTATTTTCAATTTGGAAGTAAAGAAATGAGTACCAGAGTAAAGCTTAGCAGGTTGATAACAGATGTTTTCCTCAGGTGGTAAAGGCCTATGGTTAGTCTCAGTTTGAGTCTTGATTTTATACACTTAGAAATTGGAAAATTGAACTGAAAGAAGAGCAAGTGCAGGAGTTCTGGTTAGCAGAGTCTCTGGTGAGAACGTGGAGGATAGCACAAACACAAATTACTCTGATTGGGGTGTAAATCATTGCATTTGGCTTAAACTCAGCCAACTTGTTTAAGCTTCCTCCAAACATCCCTTCCACACCAAAACCCCTCATGCCCCAAAGTATTCAAGCTTATGCTTAAAACACATACAGGCTTGGGAGAACACATCTGCTGGCAGCAGCTGTACAAAAGCACCCTCTGCCTGCTTTCATCTCCTTCCTAATGGAAAGGAAAATGGAGCATAAAGATATTCTGCAGAAGGTTAAGTGCTCCTGTCGAAATGCGGTGGGTTTGGAGGAGTCAATGAAGCAAAGCGGGGTTGGGGGGTGGAGGGGGCAGGGGCGGCCTGGAGGGGATGCACTGGGTTCTGTTTGGCTGCAGATGCGTTATTCCAATTAACTTGAAAGCAGGAATGCAACGGGTGAGCAGGAGGGAAGGTGAGGAAGCGTTTTTATGGCAGGAGGTGAAGTTTACCCCGCAGACAGTGATGGAGATGGCCCTTCTGGTCTCTCTGAGGTCATCGGGTTTTATGTGAGGCAAGAGGAGCAAAACCAGTGCACGAAACCCAAACAGGAAGGCTCTGAATGGCACATGTGGAACAGCTTAACAGGCCCATGCTTGACCCAGGGCTTGGGTTGCTCATCACCGAGCAGCCCTGTAATTACAGGCTTTGCTGGACAGCCACTGTGGCGAGTTACAGGATAAGCCACTTGCTTTAATTTGATGATAAGCACTGCAGTTTGACTATGTGTGGTTGTCAAGGTCTTTGGGCTTGTTGGATGGATGGATAGCATTCGGGTGTAGAGAGAGGAAAAGATATTTAAAACATTCCTGCTGGATTTCAACACTGAAGGTACCTATAATTGCACTGTGGTGAGAGTCTGGTGAGTTAATCAGCATTCCAGGCTGAAAAAGAGGAGGCAAGGAAGTGTGTGTGTGTGGAGAGGACATGATAATACTGAGAATAAAAGTTAATTAAAAAATAAAATCAAGAGAAATGTGTCTCTAAGGCCACTTCTTTTGCAGAGACCACCTGTCAAACGCTTCCCTGTCTATAAAACCCAAGATTGGCTTCCAATCTACTCTGCAGTTCTTTAATTTTTAATGCCCCTCCCCTGGTCTCACAGGTGGCTATTATAGACAGAAGCTGTCGCCTGTATAGATACAGATGTGTGTAATGCACACACTGAACATGAGTGCTCAGGATTTGGGAACTGACACCAGCCAGCAGCGGGAGCTGCCAGAGGAGATTGTTAAGCTGCAGAGAGCAAAGGGTCTCAGTGTTGTTAGGGATTGCCACGTCTCTTCTTCCTTCTCCTTCTTTTTTTCTTGCCTCTCCAAAATGTCATCTTGGAGAATTTGAATTGACAGCGGCACTAGATGGTGAACTGCTGGCAGGAAATTCAAGGTGTGGGTTGTGTATAGGATTTTGAGGTAAGAACTGCTGATTTTAATCCAAGCCTCCTCTGTGTTCCAATCCTCAGCTTCCCCGTTGCAGCAATTGCAGGTAAAAAGCAAGGAGTCGTAATTCTTTACCTGACTCACAGGGGTGTTGTGAGGCTCAGTTAGTTAATTATAGTAAAGCTCCTGAATAATAATCATAATAACACTTAGCAAATGAAAAGCGAGTATTATTATCGTTAAAGTAATGACAAGGCACCCTGCTGAAGGAAGCAAATATAATGCTGATTATTAAAATCATTTGTATTTAGTGGCAAATGTAGCCGCTGCTTTATAAACTTAGAGATGTAATCTTGTCCCTGAGCCATAACAATAAGTAATTCCAAGTGCTTTGTTGTTGGGCTTTTCAGGATATAGGAACAAACAGGTACCTTCAGTCAGAAGGGATTTTATTTTAAGAATTAAGAGAACAATGGAAGAAAAAGGAGACAAGCAACATCTTGCTGAGATGAGGCCAAAGATGGGTGTCTTATCTGAGCACTCGCTGGGTGCTCTGCCCCCTCCCACAGGGAGCCCCAGGACAAGAGGTGATTCTGGGAGAAGTTGCAATGGGAGTGGAAGGAGAAGGGGAAGTTTGAGTTTGGAAGAGATCTGAAGCCAAGATTTTGGTACAAATAACACGTGCAAAATGTTGTTACCAGACCCAATGGTAAACTCTCTGATTTGCTGCTGTGCATACAGCTTATGTAACTTAACTTTTATATCTACCACCACCCTTGAGACCACAGTGCCACAACCTGGCTTCTCTGACTTCTCTTTTCTTTCTCATATTCATGTTTCTTTCTCCCAGAAAACTTCCCTGTCATGCCCAGGATATAGCAGGAATATGGCCAAAACCTGCCAGGACCTAAACACAGCACTGCTGAGATGAGGCAAAAAAGGAGAGTTTGGGTTAAATCTAGTGAATGGAGAAAACAACTTGTGGTTTTGAAGTAAACATCCATCTTTTGGGTAACATTAATTTTTTTTCTTCCTTTTTTTTTTTTTTTGCCATTTAACCACAGTTTAATATTTGAGAAACTGGAAGGGGCTGGTCAAAAAGTCATTGCTGTCAGCTGCCTCTGGAGATAATGCCTATTCCCATCAGAAATAACACCACTGCAACTGGTCATAGCTGGCTGACACCAGAGATGTCATCTCAGAAAAGGGTAAAAATATTGAACGGGTCTCTGGAGGTTCTTGTCACTCTCTAAACGTGCTCTGGCTAAGTCCTGCTTTAAAACAAATGGTAAAATCTGCAGAGTCACTGTTTGCCTTGTATATTTGGTGTTGATGGATGGGCTCAGTTACCAGGGCTATTAATCCAGCAATATTTTGGAACATAAAATTAATTTTTGGAGGAAATAAACTCCATAAATAACATGAGTATAATTGGATATCGCTCTGGTTCCATTGATTCTAGGGCTGTAAATTGCACTTGATGTTCATGGTGTCAGGCTCTGAGGTCCTTAATTCTCTTCCTTAAGGATGACTTATGCAGTTATGGGTGAGTGTTTGCTTCAGCAAGTTTGACTATCTCAAGGGGACCCCAAATTTGCTATAAAGGAAAAGGGCTCACTTGTTAATAGAACCTATTTGCTTTTGGGTTGTAATATTTCACCTTAAAGCTGGCTTTTGATCCCAGGAATGGTTATTATTCATATAAATCTGACATATGTGAATGTAGCATAAATATTCAGGTTGACATTCAGGTATTTTGTATTTTACTCTTGGTTGTGTTGCAGTTCAGGTTGCATTGTACTCTTGGTCCTGTGACTGCACATCTCTGTTTCCAAGGTATTTTGTGGCCAGTTTTGGAGGTTTGAATTATAACCATTTTTGTATTGTGGGTTGTGAATACATATATTTCAGTTTGTGAACCTTCAAGATCATTAATATGGCAAGCGTAAGGACAGAATAAGCTTTGTGATAGATTGGGAAACTTTTCCCTAAGTGTTGATCCATTTCTGGAAGGGCAAGTTTTGAGGTACAGCAGTTCATTGCCATAACTGCAGCATACTTAGACAGCCCTGGGGGCTGCCAAGAATAGAAGTAATATTATATATATGAATTTCCCTTACTTCTTATAAGGTCTGATCTTGTGTGGAAGAGAAACAGAATCCATGGAGGTCTCCCTTTTGGTCCCGTCTGACAGAGGCACTTAGGACCTCTTCAATCCTTCACTTTCTTTGTTTAATTTATTATACTGTCATGTATGAACATCTTCAGGAAAATATTAATTAGAGTGTGTGTTCCTTGACAACTAACTCTAAATGGATTAAACATGCTTTACTTGATGAAGCAGAGAGGTGTTGATTAAGAGAAATTGAATTGTATCCCTGAGATAATTTTCTGTCTCTGTGTCTAGAGAATAAAGGCAACACCAATGCTTGGAGAAGAAACGGAGGCACCACACTACAAATATCTCAAAAATAATAGGACATACATATTAATTGATTTAATGTAGAAAAGCTTGATGCAAACTTGTGCTGAGACTTTAAATTGAGGTCCTGACCATTCTCTGTGGTCACTAGAGGATCCTTCAAGAATGGAAGCGACCTGGCAATTTCCAGTATGGATAATTATGTTCTGCTTCCTTAATGTTTCCCATGCCCTTTCAATTAGTATGGTAATCATCTCCACTTTGCGACCTACACTGAAGTGTAGGTGATGGTACATGATGTTAAATAGCTGCTATGCTCCACCCCAGAATCCACTGTTTTCCAGGAGTGATGCCAGAGTGGGAGAGCTTTGTCTGGTGGAACCAGGAAAGTGAGGGACTCCAGTGGTGGAGTCAGAGCTGCCCCTTCTCTGTAAGCTATTTCAGAAATTCTCCTGAATGAACAGTCTAAAATGTGCAGGAGATCTCACTTTAAGGAAAAAAAAGGGACAAGTACACGAGTGTGGAAAGGAGGAGAGAGTCATTAAATGCAGTAAAATAACAGCAGATGAGGAAACCTCTGCTGAAGCTGAGGGATGAATTTTTAGTACATCTGGTGCAGTCCATCAAGCAGCTGTGGAGGAATGAAGAGGTGCTGCAGCTCCTCTCTCCCTGACAGTGTGATTTAAAGAACTGCTCTTTTCTAGCCTGGCCTTGTGCCTTTCGGTTGCCTTGAAAGGGAGAGAACTGTGTCTCTGCTCCCTCACCGGCGCTTGTCTTAAAAATAATAAAAAATGAAGTAAGAAAACCAAGGGAGCGTGTGTGTGTGGGAGTTTTCCACACTGAACCCCCTGGTCAGCCACTGAATAACAAGACAAAAGGAATATCTCCACTGAGCTTCACATGATTTGTTTACGTTCCCCTTAATGGTAAAGAATTTTTCAGATCAGTGTTACACCTTGTGGCAGATATGGTTTGCAGCACGACAGCAGTCCCAGCTCCCTTTTGGATAGCAGAGTTTCCCTGCAAGAGATGGGTTTCTATTTTCTATGTTTTTTGATATGCAGCCCAAATGAAGCCTCTGAAGGAGTATCTGTCTTTTGCTAACAGCCATCATTTTTATATAAAGTCAGAGGTATTCATATTATGTCTTCATCTTCTATATCTCAACTAGTAACAATATCACAACTACTCCCTCCTGACAACTATATTCATTTCTCATTAAAGATATTTCATGTTTTATTCAGGAATTTAAATGAAGCTATCAGAGCCTGTAATAGCAACAGTTTGGGATAATTGTATCTCATTGATGGCAGCCTCAAGAGTTCTAATTAATATATATTTAGCTCCCTGGTTGTCTTTAGACCAAACTCCTCACTATGAAAGACAGGGAGAGGCAATAAGGGGAGGGGGAAGGGAGCAGAATCCAAAATAACAGCCCCTTTTGAAATTCGGATAGGAAAATCTGTGTTGTGAGAAGGAACGGCGTGCTCTGGGATTCTTTCTCTTTTTCCCCCTCGCTCAATCCAAAATAACTTTTGAGATATAGAGTCCTTCTCGAGAAAAGAAAATACAAGAACCTAGGTTTGCTGCTCACTTGTTTGGGGGGAAGGAAGGATGACAAATATGTATTTTTCTCCTCCAACGATACACCTGATATCCTAGTTCAGCTTATCAGTGGTCTCTGCTTTTATTAGCTCTTTCCCTGCCTCCTCCAGCCAGAGTGCTCCATTCAAAATTGCTCTGTTTCAGAGATATGATCTGCAATGCAAACAGGCTCTCATTACACTTTTTCATACTAAAAAAAAAAAAAAATCTTACTTTCTTGTGTGCCTGATTAGCCCTCACCATACAGCTCTCAATTTTCTTATCCCCTTTGGGCTTTTTATTCCTTTCCTCTCTTTCCTTCAACACTACCTTTCTCTCTGTTGTATGAAATGAGCTAAAAAAAGATTTGGGGAGGGGGTATTATTCTGTCATTGGAATTCATAGCACTTGTATTCACTTACAAGCCTGAACTATTTTCTCAAATCACTTCAGTCTCTGTGACTTTCTCAGACTGTAGTTTATAAATCACTTTTGTGGTACACTATCTAGAGGGGATCAAGACCCCTGGAAGCTTGAGTCATATTGAATTGCATTGTGTAACGGAGAGTCATTAGGAGTTTACAGTCAGGGGGAAAAAGAAGTCTTATAAATAGGCTAATTCAACTGGCACTTATATGTTTTAAAGGCATTATTGAGGAAGCAGGATGGTAGTATTATTTGCTCCCAATTTTGCTCTCATCAGCAGCAACTAAGGGTGGCTCTTGAATAGGACAGGAATAGAGATTTTATAGACCTCCAGCTTTAAAACCTCTATTTTTTCCCCCCTTTATTATTTAAGCAAGTACTAAGGACTGTTTAGAGGTTTATTTAAATGGCTTCCATGCTGGAAGCTAATCCAGCCTATACTGGCTCAAATTGCCTCAGTTTCTTCTGGATAAGAGCTGCTTTTCTCTTGCTTCTACTGATTTTTTTTTTTAAAAGGTATTAATTTAAGAGAAATATATTGTGCAGAACAGGGGCTTTCTGACAGTGAAAGGATTTTCGGTAAGAGGTTTACGCAGCAGCTGCATTTTTCCAGTCTGATTCTGACAGTAAGGTTATTCCAGTAAAGCATCTCCTTTCCCCCCCTTTCTTTTCAAGCTAAAAAAAGCATGATGATGTAATGAGAAGGTATTTATTTAATTTGGGTGTTTTTCACTTGCAGATTTGTGACACAAAAGTGTCAGCCCCTGGGTGTTGCCTCTCTGCGGGGTTGGATCTTCTTTGGCTGAGGTTGGAGCTTATCGAATACCTGGATATCCTCACGCTTACAGGTGTGGTAGATGGAGAACAATGACCAGAAGCAGGTGCCTCGGCCCTCAGGAACTCCAGCTCACTGCCAACGAGCTCACTCCTAGCTGAAATTGCTGCTTTAAAAAAAAAAGTAATTATGACAATTCTCAGTATTGTCTGCAGTTCTCAGCCCCGTGTCATCCACTTCCATGCCATCTGCGGGATCGCCGTGCTCAGCTTGGTCAGGATTTTCTCAGAAAAACAAAGTGAACCCAGGACGAACCCTTGGTTAAAAACAAGGCTGGAGTCAGAAGTTCAGAGGGTGGAGAGTTGAGCAGGCTCTGGGTGAAGTGTCTCCCTGGGATTCGGTTGATGGGTTGCTTGGCAGCTCTGCCCCAGTGCTTCCATAACCTGGGCTGGAATCCTGCCCAGCCCTGAGAGATGGAGGGTCAGTCCAGTTTGATAGTGTGAGGTCAGGAATGGAATGAGGCTGGGATATCTCGATTGCGATTTGAGTGTAGAAAAGTATAAATCAAAAAAGCAAAATCCTTGAAGGGACACCTTGCAGCTGTCTTGGGAAATGAAAGGCTTTAAAATAAGATGGCTCAAGAACGTGAGAATCCTGCAGTCCGTGCAACTAATAACGCTCTTTGGTCTCAACTCAGAGAACAGTAAAGTCCTCTGTGTTTGGAAAAGTGGAGGGTGTATGGCAAACCTGAGGCAGATGCTGCTCCTCAACACAGCGAGCTGCCAGCATGCTGAGGATGATATGTGCACATAAATACAGATCATAGCTTTTATATTGCTAAATCTCAATCAAATACATTGAAAAGCTTATTCTAAAAAGGCTTTGTCAGCTGTAGGGACCCTTCTTCTCTGTCCTTGGAAATTCTCCACAGGCTCAAAGTTCACCACCAAAGTCAGGGAAGGGGAAAAGAATAAGCTTTTTATCCACATTACTCTTGAACGCTGCTGTCTCATTTTTGCTGCAGGATACTCATAATTTTATGCTTATTTAAACAGACACATATCTAGTTTATGGGCATATTCCAGGAAAAAAAAAAAAAAGAATCATGTAGCTTAGAGTGCAGTTCTCATGGGCAAACACCTGATCCCCTTTAATAAGAGATAAAAGGGAAACTATTCCCTTGCCAAGCTGCTACATTACAGGGTTTTGCTCGCAGTAACACGCTGGTGAGCTGCACATCTGACTTGTGCATGGCACAGCACGGGCTCAGCTTGTACAGGGATTGTCAGCAGCTTGTGCCAGTGCCACTGAAACCCACGGCAGCAGAACTGGGATGGAGCACAGAGTGCTGCACAATTAGGGTGCAGGAGAGGTTTCAGAGTTCAGGATGTGCACATCTGCTAATCAAACACAGGTCAAGGGGGGAACTAATTGATGTTTCAAGCTGTATCAGCAGGGATCCTTACTGTTTTAAGGATTTAGTTTGGTTTTTTTTTTCCTGGAGTTCCCAATGGTTTGGGTTTTTTATTGCTCTTAGTATCTCCTTAAGGAAAGTGAGTGAAGTGCTGAGTTCCCATATGCTCCTTATTTCCCTCTTTCCAAGGGTATTTTAATTTTGCATTAAGTTTGAATTGGTTTTCTTTGAAATGGTCCATGCTGGTGCTCTTTTATTCTCTGTAGTGTCTGTCAGTGGTTGAAAGCTTTGGTTTACCTGGTCTTACCCAAAGAGATGGTCAGAGCAGTTTAAGAAAACAAATGACTCAGCTGTGTAAAGTGATAAAAGCTGTATAGGTTAAAATTCTGGGCCTGTTTTGATAGGGACAGCCATAAGATATCTTCTCACAAAATTTTAAAGCTGCTGCTTTTGCACCTTTGTTTTTAACAGGTAACACAATGAAAGATGCTAAGGGCAGGTACCAGTCACCTAGCTGGTGATCTGGGATAGCTGAGGATCCAAAACAGGAAAGGCAGGCTGATCTCTGTGTACCCCACTGCATGCCATCACCCATGTGACAAGGAATAGTGCCATAAAGCTTTTTTTTAAGGAGATGGAATATACAGAGTTTGCTATTTGTTATGACTTAAACAAGGAAGGCAGTAGGTTCACTTTTCTAGTTTGGATTTGTGAATCTGGTTTCACTTTTGGTCCCTGCTGGATGAAATTTTGCTTTTATTAACTGTTTTTCAGGATATTCAAGGGCTGATCTCCAGGCAAAGCATTGCTCAGGATCTCAGATTTCAGGAAAAGCCACTGTAGGTGAATTCCGTGGTTCTAATGTAACAAAGTCCAAAAAGTCCTCTAGTTCACTTTAAAGCAGAAAATAAACATTGGAGAGGTTGACTGAGTAACTTTGCAGGCAAACTTGTATCGTCACTGAACCAGAAGTTATCTCTTATTCACACCAATATGGACACACCAGGAACCCCGTGAGAAACTACATTTAGGGAAGGTTCCATTGAGCAGACCCAATGTGCACTTAGTTCAGATAAACCCTGGAGAGTCAACCAGTGAGATCTCAAAGTCCGGAGTAATTTGCGTTCTGATGTATCCCAGTCCAACTTCACCACTCTCTTTTTATAAATCAAATGGAAAAAATCAGGCAAAATGATCAGGCATTCAGGTGTGGTCCCAGAATAAGTGCAAAGTCTGTTTTGTGGTGTCTGGGTCTTGTCTGATTTCTCCTCATATGCCAAACAAAAAGTCCATGTAGGTTTTAATCTGACATTTAACCTGTGCAGAAGCATCTACGTGCTTTAAAAGAAGGTCAATGTTATTCAAGTATATTTCACTTTTAGTGATGGTGGAAGTGAATTATTTTCAAAATTCTTTATTTGAATGTCCTGTCTGGGCAATCTCACTAAAAGAGCAGTAGAGTTACATGGCTAACCTGTTTCTCTCCTCAAGGAACTGGCAAAATACTCACATCTAAAGCTTTCTATGGTGCCTTTTACAGAGTCAGTGAGTGAAAAGAAAGGAAAATATTATGGAGGTGTAGCTCATAAATTTCTTCTGATTTTTCCAGCAGCCACACAGGGCTCCTCTATGGAGAATATGTTGTCCCACAAGGTAGGCTAAGGGGACCTTTGCAAGTTATTTCAGAAAATTGCTTAAAATAAATAGATAAAATATTGAGTCTAAAGGTGTAGTAGAAAGAGGGAACTTGGTTTGAGAGAGGATGGAGCAAGCAGGTGTCCTCTCCTTGCTCATCGTGCCCTTCCCCAGCTTCACTGTCTTTTAGGATTTCACCAATGCTATTGCAGCATTTCAAACTTCTGTGATTTGAACCCAATACAGTTTTTGTGGTGTCTGACAGCTCCTCCCTTTCTAAACAAGAACAGAAAAAAGCCAACACTCAGAGAAACTAATGGTATTGGAAATCTGCTGAAAGCAGGGTGAGAGAGAAAGGAGAAGAGCCGGATTTTTACGGCTGATGCAGCCTTTCCTCGACTTTGTACCAACAAGAAACAAAGAATTGAAATCAAATGAAAGGGTCAGCGATTAGAAGAGAGTTGTCTGTAGCATTTTAACAAAGCCACCAATCGCTTGTGCTGAGGTTGGCTGCTCTCCCCCGCCTCTCCCTCTCCGTTCCCCCTCGTTACACGATACTACTTGGGAACATGTTATCAAGGACTGAGAATCAGGCCAGTGGCTGCTGATGTTAAAAGGACATGACATGTGCACAAGGCAGGGCATAGGGGCTGGCTGCACATATTAAAGGCAAACACATCACCATCCAATTAGTAGAAATGGAGTGTGTGTCCTGGCTCTGGGAATTTTTTTTTTTTTTCAAAGTAATACTTCTGTGCTTTTTCTATTGATTGATTTATTTTTGAAAGGAGTAATTCCCTTCTAGCTTTTATTCCTCCTCTCCTCCCTCCTCCTCTCCACCTTCAATTCCTTTACCCCTGAGTTTTCACCTCACCAGAGGAACATGAGTTCAAAGGCAATTGGAGTAGAAATAAAAATAAAAACAAAATATTGTGAATGCGAAGAGTTCTCTAATCTCTTTTTGACCTTCCTGTACAAAGGGCAATTTCTGCAAATCTACTGCAAACTTGTAAATCATCAGTACTGGGAGGGATAAAAGCAACATAAAATATTTCATTAGAATTTAAGCTGACTAGCTAAATGTGTGTCTGTGCATGTATAGAAATTTCTCTTTGCTGCACTTTAAAAATTGTTTTAAGCATGTCTCATCTTCCTTAACACCTTACCTAGCCACCAGAGTTTCTTATTATTTTATTGGAATGCATCTCCTGTAGCTTTCATTCACTACTTAAGAATGAAGGGAAAAAATTTCCTAAAGGAAGGACAGGTTTTAAAATTCTGATACCTGAAAAGAACAAAATTTTCATTACATTCAGCGTCTTTTATTGAATGCAGAATTAAGAATGCAGACAGTATTCAATATCTACAGTGATGCATTCCAGTTCTGATATAATAGGCAATATTTTGCTATTGGATTGAAGTCTTCCTCCTTGTTTAGCAAGTCTACCTGAATAATTAAACTCATGTAAATTTGTGCATAGTCCCACTGAGACTAAGAGAGTGTCTTGTCTGCCTAAAGTTAGTTTCATTGTAAGTAGTTTTTTGGTTGAGGCCCAAACTTTTATCTCAAGTCATTATGCTCAAAGGTGTTCTTGCTCAGCAAATCACTTTAAAACATACTCAGTTTTAAGCAAATTCCCAAATCCCACTCTTAGGACTCATTCTGGTGCCATGTGTGGCCATGAGGGAAAGGTTAAACAGCAGAGAAATCAGACAGGCTTTTCTTTGCACTCATGATGGTAAATACATAGAATTCAGTGAGAGGAAAACAAAACCATGGGGAAAAGGAGAAGTTCAAATGAGGTAGGTGGACCTACATGGGCATTCTCGTTTCCTTCCTTCCCACAGCTTCCTCTGTTCCTATAATCTCAGCACAGATGTTTCCTTTTTAATCCCTGGCTCCAGCTGGCAGAGCATCTCTGCTCTACCGTACTTAGTCGCAATTACTGCAGACATTAACTCTGCACATGCTTCGGAAATTGACTGCTTTTTCTTCCTTGGAAATGTTGCTCATCATCAGGTTTTTAACAGCCAGAAATAAAGGCCATTTGTGTAATGATGAATCCGATTCCCTTCAAGATTTGTAAGAGAGATAAAAGGCACAAGAAGCAGGCTTAAAACAATTGCTGGCATGGTGGAAAATTTGGATATTGAATTTATAATACCTTGTTTTACAAGTACAGAGAGTCTTCATCATGTGATAGAAAAGGAATGGGAAAAATGTCAAGCAGATACCATAGTCACCTGCCTGATGCTACTTTTCCAAATTAAGTACAAGTACTTTATTTTTTTTAATTAGCAAAACAGAGACTTGGTATACTAAGTGTGGGGTGTGTCTTCTTGTAGGTGAACTTACATTTATTAATAGAGTAGGGGCTGAGCTAAGTGTCAAAGCTACAAAACCCCAAAGTCAGCTCCACTCTTTTCCTTGCACCCAGGCATGAGACTGCATCACCTCAGGGTCAGCCATTTGTGGTGGGATGCTGCTGAAATACCACCAGAGCCTGATGTGACCCAGGCCAGATTCTAGCAGAAAAAAAATATAACTCTGCCCTGGGCTTCGAAGCAAAATCCTCCAGCTGCTGGATTCAGGAGTCCCAGTTTACCCTGATTGTCCTGATTTTGTATTTTTTTCTGTATTCAGCAACTTTCCATTGGATGTAGAAGCAATCAGAGACAGTCACGCTGCCATGACAGATGGGATGGATGGACAGAGGAACAGTGAAGAATCTGAAAACATCAAACACCAGGTAAGGCAGATGAATTGCTTTCATGAAAACTCTAAAATAATCTAAATAGACTCTACGAAATATCTTTAAAATTATCAAGAATCCCTTCTGTTGATCTGCAATCTGTCTTTTTCTGCATGATGCTCATGGATTCAGATTTTCTGTTCTTGATTCTTGAGGGCAAACTGATTTAGTGCACGAAAATCTATTAATGAAGTCACTGCGTTGCTCACTTTGTTCTCTTCTTTCCCCTTTAGCACTTGATGAAAGCTCTGGGTGTATTCCCACTTCTTTCTCCCCCGTTCCTGTGCAGGAGGAGAATGGACAGCACATCCAGCCTTCAGGTGGTTGCTAATATGACATGTACAGCTTCAGACATTTATGTGAGCACCCAGAATAACAGGATAAAGTTGGCAACAACCTGAGGTCATCGTGCCTATAAATTACCTAACCACTGCCCTGCAGGTAAGAAACTAGAAACCTGTGCTCATCTCTACCAGTTAGTGTTCTTAAGTGAGCAGACCAATGCAGACCAGATAGATGTGCTGTTACAGACACAAAAACCTTTTAAAGGCCCTGGAGAGCTTTCGGTATGGATTCGTGCTACCTCTCAGTCAATAAGAAACACAGGATTGGTTTGACAGTGACAGTTCTAGGACTAAAATGAGAACATTCTGGCAAATGATAACAGCTCTGTATGCTCCTGTGGAAAACTTGTACAGATGTGTATACAGGAATGGCCTGTAAAATCCAGATTATTATATAAAAAGAGAGGTTTCCTTATTCACACTGTATTGCCTAATACTCCATGCAGCCTTAGTATCATTATGGCCAATTGAAAGGGCACAGTGATTGAGTATTTTGGCTTTCTACTACTATTGAGTCCATTCACTGATAGGGAACAAGAAAGGAGAATGAGGAGAAGAAAGCAAAACTGAAAGTGCTTGAGGACAATTCAACTTTGAAACTGTTTTCGTTAAATACAGGGAAAGTGCAAAATGAGCCCTCTTTGAAACTTGCTGGATAAAGGCTGTTACGAAAGCTTTCATACATTTTTTTTTAAGCTTTGGCTCTTCTTGCACTCTTCTAGGCTAGATGAAGTGTGCATGAAGGCATCACTGATATCAGCAATTGGAAAGTAAAGAAAGCAGAAGTACAGCTTGACTACTGCAGGGAAACTGCAAAATCTACTACATAAGTAAAGCAGGAAGAAAAGAGAAAGTTAATGATTTTTTTTTTAGCTCTGTGACTTCTCTTTGATCATATTTCATGTAGCATGCACATGAATGCCACAAATAGTTTGATATCTAAGAGAAAAAAATAAAAAAGGGTGGCGGCTTTTGCTTTGAGGGGCTGCTTTACAGGAAGAACTTTTTTGAAAAATAACACACACATACCAAAAATGAAGAAAAAACCCAAGCCAAAGCGAAGCCCTGCAGACTTGTAGAAGTCATTTAGAACTAAGAAAGCTGCAGTGAGGTTAGATGCAATAAGACTTCTAGATTGTAATATTTAAAATTTGAAACCAGTTCCAGGTGACTCACGAAATAGTTGGGCTTCTGAGAATGAACATCAGCAAAAAAATATAGCAATAGTCATATTCCTTGGAGGATGAAGGCACTTCAAAGCAATCTCTTCTCACCCTCCCAATTCCTCTAATTTAAACCATAGCCATGACCATTAAAGTCATTTTTTTCTGTGTTAATGAAGTTTTTCACGTTTTTTGGCTGTAGTTTTATTACCAGATCGAGTTCAGTAAGTGGCTTAAAATGAACTATTCTGCACTTACCTATTTCTTAATAAATACATTGTGCTTTATGCAGTATATTTGTTGCATGTAAAGTCAGCAAGGAAAAGGGACTCAGCTGCCATGTGCAGCCAGCTAGATTCATAAAAGTGTTCTCCAGCCTCTTAGAAGCAATTTCCAGGAGCTCACAGGCCTGTGGAGTCTCTCACTGCCAGAGGATGTCGAGCGGTGCCACGCAGAGTTGGGAGCAGGGATTGAGCGAAGGCCCTCGACGTGGCCTCTCTCTAATAAGAGTTGGCTACTGTGGCAGAGTTGAACGAGAATTCAATTGTGATGGAAGTTAATAGGATTTATTTTTATTGCTGAGGTGCTGGGAAGTGGATGAACCTTGGAGTTCCCTTTGGCTCCCAACCTATGTCAACAAGTCCTCGATGGTCTCTCTGCCTTTCCCAGTCTTTGCCCAGAAGGTTTTGCCTCCCATGTGATGGCATCGACATCAATAAGTCACCCATCACCTTATGAGCTGCTCCAAGAAGGGCAATAGCTGATGCTGTGGGTCTGATTTCTGTGCTGTACTTATTTAGGGGATGATTTCTTTTTTTGCTTCCTCCACTGTGGTCCCATAAAATGAATTTCCTTCAACAGTTTGGGCTCAAGTTTTGTTATTTTTATCTGACCTTGTGTAACACGCACCACAGTGCAGACTGTGGGGGTGACTGGGAGATAAAAGCACATTTCTAATCCAGATATACAAATATAGAGTCAGCCTACATTTCCCTCTTCCCAGCTGCCTTATGAGGAAGAGGAGCTGGCTCAGAGACGTGATCCTCCCTAAATCAGAAACACTGGTGTAAGCAACAGCGGAAATGGAGAATAAAGGCTTTTTTTCCCCTTACTGTTTTAGAGATATTTATGAGAAGGCAAAAAGCTCTTTGTATCAACTCATAAATTCAAATGGTTCTCACATAATTTTGGTAGGTGGTTCTAGATGTTGGCTACTTGGTTCAGTTTGGATTGAGAGATTGGTTTGGTTTTATTCCCTGACTAAATGAACTTGATGTTTAGATTCATATTTCTTGAACTGATAGTCTTGTTATGATTTTAAGCTGGCTTCTCACAAACACTGCTAAATAATTGATTCGTTTTCCCAGGGAAACAGCCAACTTGTATGTCTCAAAGTATTTGCAAACCCCAAATTTATATTAAGATTTGAAATTGAATTGACGTTTCCCCACACAATGTTTGTCCGTCTCCATTGTGTTTATAGGCAGAGGTTATGTTTTTGGCAAGTTGACATTTAATATTTTTTCTGTTGTTCACTCCAAAAGAAATGAAAATTGGCTCAGATTATGAATTCAAATGGAGTTTTTCCAAGTGCCTATATTACAAGTTCCCCTTCACCATCTGAAAACTGAGCTATGCTCCTTTTAGTATCACTAAGCACTCATGATAACAAAGCTAGTAAACACTTTTCATGAAGTGGGACCCATCAATCCCATATTATCACTAAATGGAGTTTATAAGCAAGGAGAAGGAGAGCCAAGACACACCCTGCAATGTATTTGTCCCAAAGGAGTGTGAAAAAAAAATGTACCAATGTCTCTTCTCACCTTCTAAGAGAATGTTAAAATCAAATTTTAGCATAAACCAAATGGGACAAAACTAGTGGCTCTATGCTAGCCAGCAAACTAGCTCCAGAACCACTTAAAATCAGACTTCCCCCTGGCACAAAGGAATTCTGCTGCCCCACAGCCCCTCTCTTAAAACTGTAGGGAGGAAAATGAAAAAAAGAAAAAGGGGAGAAATTAAAAGAAAAGGAAAAACCTTTAAGGTCAGCCACTCCATCCCTTGCTGATCCAGGCATGTTACTGACAGTATTTTCACATCCATGAGTGCTTTGTCCAGGCTACTTTACCTCCATCACTGGGGCTTCCATCCACTCTCAGGAGAGATCATTCCATTTATTTGTTACGAGTTGGCTGTATGGATTTTTTTTTTTTGAGTTTTATTTTTATTTTCATTGACAAACCAAGCAGTAAAGATTGGGTTGCCAGGCCCAAACTTCTCCACAGTACAGGTTAGAATTTTTTTTCTTTTCTGAGAATGGGAAAAAGCTTTCAAAGTAGAATCACCTCCCCCTTGCTGCTCACCATCACGAAACCCTGACTACAGAAGCATCTCATTCATCCCCTGAAGTGTAATCTCTTGAGAACTCAGAAATACTCCACAACCTGAAAACAGTCCTTATTTTGAGGGATAAGAAATAATGGACTGCTTCCACAGTAGGTAAAAGGCAGGGTTTTGTCTTGAATTAGTGTCAGCTTTTACTAGGACATGGGGTTTTACATGTATTTCTAAGCTAGACATGTGTTATGATCCTTTGTGTGTTCTCTGCTGCTTCAGAGAAGACTCAGCTGAGTCTGTCTGTCTTGGGGTCCACTTTCCAGCATCAGAGAATTTTGAGCCTTATTCTGATTTTTTGACGCCACTGTTCTAAATCAGACAGTTGCTCTCAGCAGGATGACTGACACCAGCATGAAGCAGAGGTGGACCTCACGCACTTTGCATTTCAAGAAGGAGTCAAATTTTGTTTCCCAACTTTTACCTTTGGTTACAGACAATCAGTATTTTGCTTTTAAAAGGAAAGCAGTTGGAGGGAGGCTATATGGGGGACAAAATGCAGCTAAGCTGTGTTCTGCTTGTAAATTTGCAGGCTGCTGTGCTAGGCATCCAGCTTTTTGTACTAACAGGAGTGCTAATATGATGTATTAAATGTCACACCAGCATCGCTGGGTATGCATATCTCTCCTGTTGTACTGCCTGTTTATGCTTATTCAGCTCTTTGAATAATTTAACACATTTCATACTCCAAATTACCCACAACAGTTTGACGGGGCTGCTGGCAGTTTACTTGAAACACTCAGTGTTAGGTCAAAGTAGGGCCCAAGCATCTGCTAAATAGAAGGACATTTCATACTTAACAAAGCATAATTAGATGTGTTCCTGCACACTTTTCTTTAAAAAATAGGTAAATCCATGCTTATCCCAGTGACACCATAGACATAAGGGGATGTGCTGAGCAGTGCTATGTGCAGCCCAACACCAGGAATGATTGGGACTGAAGAACAATAATTCCAGTAGCTGTTGAGGACAGATGAAACTAAGCTGGATAGCACAGCTCTGTCGGCATGTCACTCATGCAGTTTCAGAGCAGAGGGACGGATTGCCTTGATGCAGTTGGGTTGGAATAAGAGATTTGGGACGCTCCATCCCCAACAGTGCAATATTCTTCATGCATTTATCTGAAACTTGACTGAGAACAGCAATCCACTGGCTGGATAAAGAACCTGGAGCACATGGAGCAAGCACACAGTGCCCTGCACTCCTCCATCCCCTGTGCTGCTGCAACCAGAGACACGAGATGTGCCCATCTTGGGTGTCCACTGTGAATTCTCTCCCAGGCCTCACATTTCTCTACCCTTAATTAGCTCAGGCTCTTGCACTGAGAATGTTTTAGCTGGGTGAGTATAGAAGAGAGGTGGGAATAAAGAAAATGGGGCGTGGTCCTTGGCTGAACAGCTGGGGCTGAGAATCCCGCTCAGTTAAACAAGTGGTGACTCATAAAGTGCTGGTGTTGTGTGGATTAAATTAGGAAGGAGGCAGAGCTGAGAGAGACAAAGTACCTGGTGCTTTGTAGATGTGCCTTTCTGGGACTGGGGTGTGTTTAGCCACTAAGGCTCTCATCTCTTTGTATTTTTATTTTGAGGAAGATGCTTTCTGACAAGCATTGCTTTTTGAGCAGTGGCTGTTTGCCTTTTGCTGGGGAGAAGCTGTGTGATGTCCACACTGGACCACTTGACACAGGTAGCCCAGCAGCAGATCAGTGGACTTGGTATAGTGCTGCTCCAAAGAGTTTTGGCAGGAGGTTTGGATCTGCTGCGTGCATGTGGCTCTGAGACATGAGGAGCAGGCAGGGGCTGGGAGGAGGACTGATGTCCTCCAGAGCCACCCAACTCTCCATCAGCACCTCTCCACACTCCTCTGCTCAGACAGAAACCAGAGAAGGGACAGGATAGCAAAAAAAGAGTGTTTTCAATTAAGACTCAGAAATCTCATGCCTCACAGTGCATCAGGTGGGAGGAATCTCTCCCCAGCCCCGCGGCTCGCCCAGGGCCCCACAGAGTGATGATGCAGGGCACAGTCAGCAGAGATATTTGCAAAGTGACAGCAGGGCTCTGATTGAGTGAACCTCCCAGGTCCAAAGCCCCAGACTGCTCAGGAGGATATGCTGAAAATCTTTCTCAGGGATTTGCACATCCTTACAACAACTAAGGGTCTGTAATGAAATGTTTGCTTATCATCCATTTAACCCGCTTCGGAGCAGGCTGAGCCTGCATGGTAACCTCAGGTCAAAACTATTTTGGATAGCTGAAACTCATGATAAACACATGCTTTTGAAGGTTAGAAAGCCATCAGTGGGAGACATCAGATTTGCTTCTTTATTATTAGAAGGGGAGAAAATCCAGGAGTGTTCAGAGCAGCAAGTTTTGTATAAAACATGAAAAGCAGATGGGGGGAGGTGGCAGAAGGAAGGAGGAATCTTTTTTGATACCAAACAACATTGCTTCTGCAGCAAATCCTTTTTCCTTGTAATTTAAGATTGTGCTTGAAATAAGGAGCCAGCTGCACCCGGGGGGAGCAGAGGGCAGCCTGTCCTTTTGGGTGCTTGATTGGCTCTTTCGTGTATACCTGATAATTACTGGAGCTGGTAGGAATCCAGTTGTGCTACTTGAACACACACTGAGCAGCATCGTATCCACAGCAGCCCTGTTTGGTCTGAGATCTCCAAAAGAGGCAGAGAAGATAGTTACAGAACACAAGTCTTTACTGATAAGTAAGTTCTGGCCTTGCCTAAACTTCACTCCAGCTGGATCTGCTAATGGTCTGTGCACGCTGAGGGGCTTTCAGCTGTGTTAAGCAAGCTAGATTAAGGTATTTCACTTAGAAAATACATCTTTATTTCTCAGGTTCAGATAGAAATCCTGGTACTCCCTCTGTGATATGGGAGGAGTCCCAAAGCATAATCTCGAGTGCAGTCTCATGGACATTGCTTTTAACATCATCATCAAAGTCCTGGACTGCTGAGTGAGGTGAGGGGACATAGGGGACTCTCTTCACACATGCCTGCTCTGAGCCACAGCTGACTGCCTGAGCACTGCCCTGGGAAACCAGAAACCCTTTCATTGCTTGTTGAGACAAATCTTCATCGATGTGTGCACATGTGCCTGCACACACACACACACACACGCAAAAGGCAAAGTTTCATCCCTCAGAATTGCAATCCTTTGAAGCCACCTGTCTCTGAACAGTTTTCTGAATAATGAGCAGAGCTCTGTGCTGTAACTTTTCCCTTTGTCCCCAGTGCCAGCTGTATAATTCCCAACCTAACAAACACTGCACCCTTGCAGAACTTCTGCCTCAGTCCAACAGTGCTGTTGTACCAGGTTTTCTGCCATAGCAGCCGCCTACAGGAATGATCAGCAAAGCAACAGCAAAGGAGGATTCTTCCACTGGGAGGACTCTGCATTTCCTCTCTTTCCAGGACCTCCACGCTAAGTGGGCCCAGTTTCCAAGTGAAAAGATCCTGTTTTTTCTCTTTTCCCCTAATGGTCAGGGATGGCAAACTCCCCCTGGGATCTGTGCATTCAGCTTTGTTCTTTCTCCCCCCTCTGCTGTCGCCAGTAATTAAAACTGAGTGAAAAAACTGAACATGCTATTTTTTGAATAGATATTTGAAATTTAAAGTGGAAAAAAAAAGTTGTGAAACTTGTCAGATCAATGATTTGACACATATTATTTAGCTGGCTCTAAATATTCTGGAGTGAGAACTTAGTTAACAACTTGTTAACAAAGCATAATTCGGAATAAAACCCAGCTCTCTCTTTGCTAGCTGCATTTGCAATATGGAACTGGTTCTAATAACTCTCTCTCTTAAATACCAATGTATTTCTCCTGCAGTTTCTTAGAGTTTTTGCCACTGTGGTGCACAGAAATGGAATGGAAACAAACTACAGAGGCAATGTCCACCAAATCTTGGTGGTCAAGGAACTGCTGAACACCTTGATGTGAGTAACTTGTCTGAGTCACGTGCAGGACATTGGTGCTGGGGAACTCAAGCCTGTCAGCAGTTAAAAATGGGTTAATCCTTTCAATTAAGCACTTGAGAATGAATGACATATGAAGAGCAATTTCTTTGAGGAGAAACAGAAGTAGAGGTAATTTTTCTAGTGCCTGGGCTGTAGTTTGCTCTCACTGTCCATGTTAATGTTCCTCGCTCCATCCTTGGGTTTCTTTTGAAGACTACTTTTTAATGACGGATAAACAGGCCTGTTTTCCCCCTGAAGGGCATCCCTTACACCCTCACACCTGTAAACAATGGATTTTTCCACATGAAATGAAAGGGCAAGTACATCCTGCTACCAATTTTGACTCCATAGAGTGGTGTAGCATATAATCTCCATTACTTTTCCTGTGATTTGTAAGTGACTGTTGCTAGGTAATGCCTTTTCCACTAAGCATCAGTGAGCTAATGTGAGGGCTTCGAGAATGTTACATTATATAATTAAGCTTTGGTAGTGCTGATTTCTACTTTACAAAGTCTTGTATCTTTTTCATGCGAGCAAAAAAAGTTTTTATTGCATTACACGTAGGGACACAAAAAGCACCCTTGAAGCCAGACTAATTTTTTGGCAATGTAACTGATTTCTGCTTTTTAAAAATTGTTTATTACACACAGCTATCAGCCTCCATCACAATGGCATCTAGCTAGACTCTATGCTGTTTAGACGGAAAACGTGGTAAACACATGACACACTGGAAGTATCACTAGATCCCAAATATCTCTCTGGACTCCACAATCCATTAAACAAATGTGGTGCCTTTGTTCTGACATCTGGACATTTAGTCTAACCATGACCTTTGCTTCCCAGGGATGGGACCGGGATACAGAAGAGCTTCTTCAACAGGATGTGACTGGTTTGATCGCATATGAGAGTGGAGATTTCCCCAGGATCTTCAGACATGTGAGCCTCAAGGTACTGTGAATTTTGTTTACAGGATGAGTTGAAGAAAGGGGTGGAAGACATGTAAGTGAGAAGATATAAACACAAAATACAAAACAAATCACAGAATATAATGTTAAGAGTTTGTATTCTGTTAAGCTTCACACTAAGCATCAAGATCAGTAACTGCCACTGGAGGGGGAACACTTGGCCATCACAAAACACAGGACTGTGATGCACAAAGCAACCCTGATGCAAATTTATTTAGCATCAAGGATCACTAGAAAAAAAAAAAAAGCAAAAAAAAAAAGCAAGTAAAAACCTTACAAGGCAGCTTTGATTGGCCCTGGCACTGCGTGTGAAAGTCTAGCTCAGTTCTAAGACTGCCAGGGTAAGTGAAAGAAGAGCCTTTGTAATTTTTGTCTTACAATTATGTCACTCAGTCCTGTAGCCTTCATTCTCCCTGTGCAATTTGTAAGAGACGACAAGTCATTCAAAGCACCTCTGTTTACAGAGAGTCTCAGTAATAGAACACCACGGTCGGGCAGATTCCATGAACCGCAGACCCCGTGTTGACAGATGGGCTCTGTGACTGATTGTTTGATGGGTGCCGTGGGTGAGGCTGCAGGGGAATAGCAGGAGAAGAACAGGGCACTGGGTTTTTTGAGCTGGGAGGTCATGTCGGCTACCAGTGAGAGCAGCATTCAGTGTTTTTCTGTTGCATTGTTATCTTGGTGCTGGTGATGAAGTTTTAATTGGGGAGGGTGAGGATGATTCTGCTCTCCTCCCACACAGCTCTACAGATGCTGCTGCTACCCAGCAGCTTGGGGCAGGGTTTCGGGAGCTGCTCGCTTCCCACCAGGCACGAGCCAGCAGCAAGGAGAAATGGATGAGGTGGGGATTGCTGCATTTGTGGGGAGTGTCTCCTGTAGATAATGCTGATCTGATGAGCTGAGCCAAAATGATATGTCTGAAGATACAAATGCCTTGCACAGAATGGATGTAGCATAGGCAGCAGGACATGTCCCCCTCCGCACTGATAACACAGCTTAACCCAATTCAATCTATTTCTGTGGCTTGGAAAGTTTTAGAATTCTCTGCTGGAGCCATCTACTATCAAATTAGTGATTAAATGCATAGCATTTTCATACTGTAATTAAAAAAAAAAAAAAAAAAACAAAAAAAAGCCAAACAAGAAAAAAAAAAAACAGCAAAAAGCAGCCTACTAGAAAACAAAGAAAAACCTCCATGATCTATTGCCTGAAAGCCACTCAATAGCAATTAGCTAATATCAGTTATCTCCTTGCTGTACAGGCTTCCTAATACTGCAAAACATAGTTCGGGTATTGGAATGCCAACAATTATTTATTAGGTGCCTCAAAGCATCCAGGATCCTGGTCATAGGATCCCTTGTGTTTGAGGGCTGTAAAAACAAAGAACAAGAGATGAGTCCCCAACTAACACGCTCACAAAGTAACTACGAGGCAATTGGCAACAGATGAATACGCAGAGAAGCAGAGCAGTATGCTGGGAATGATTATAGCAGAACTGTCAGCATGAAAGGCAGGGCTCATGAAATACCTTTAATCACTGGTGATTATTCTTTTTCTGGGCAATCAGCTCTTCCCCCCCCCCGCAGTATCTTGCAGGATGTAGCAGGATGCATCTGAAGGTGCTGTGCTCCTGCAGGAGACCACCCTCCATTCTCGTCTCCATCAGGTGAGAGACAGAGATTTTCAAACCTGTTAAGAGTCAGATGGAAGCAAGGGATAGATCCCCAGAATCCTGGCCCTGGATTTGTCACCCTGAAGCAGAAGAGAACGCTGTCATTCAGAACAGCAAGTTCCCATTCACAGTTATTTGTCATGTTAATTACTACAGACAAATTTCTCCTTCATCTCAATCATGCAGGTCAAAGCGGAAAAGTTTAGCACTTCAGAACATCAAACTTTGCTTTCATCTGAGTTCGGGACATCCTTCTGAAATTCTTTTTGATCGTGTAGGAAAAAAAAAAGAAAGGAAGACAATTTGAAAGTTTGCTGTTGATGGGAGTTGTAATTTCTTTGTTAAAATGAAGGGAAAAGGAGTCTCTCTAGTCATTAGCTATTGGCTGGATGTGTCCATAAACTCACATCCTTACCAGAGCAGGTAACCCATGAGTAAGAGCCATGAACAAATATTGACAAATATTGTTCCTTCCTTCCTTATCCATTCAGGATCCTCGTCATGTTTTTCCCACTTCATTGATTCCACTCCGAGGTGTTAGCCCTATTAGATCCCTGTGTCCTGTGCTGTAGGAAATACCCCTGGCTCAAACCCCACCACTTTTCACAGAAAGTGGCTGCATCTCATGCCTGTAATTTACTGCACAGTGTACCTACGCGCTCCCACATTAGCTGTAATCTCTGTCATGCTCACGCCAACATTCCAGCACTATTTGGCATTTCACGAACGCAGTATTTATCACCAAAGTTCGTACAAAGTTGCAAACCCTAACGAGGCTTATCAGCTTTTACAAACCACCCCTGTCCACTGCAGTGTGACATGCTGAGTGTAATTCCAGTCACTGTGCAGTCACCGGATGTGAAGAGGGAGCGGGGAGGGGGGAGCTTCAAAGCAACATTTCGTATCGCTTTAAATGAATCATGAAATCGAATGTCTGTAGAGCCCCCAAGTTCCTGCAGGTGAGATGCAACCTGCAAGCTGGGCACTTAGAGCAGCCTTTCAGCCAAATGAAATCTTCTCATCGTTACTGATGTGGCAATTATGCCCCGGAAAAGAGCGGAGGCTGTGCGAGGGGAGGGGGACTCAGAGCTCAGTCCCAGCAGTCACAGAAGGGTGGCTGGGGGCACATCAGGTCAGTCAGCCTCAGTTTGCCCACTGTCAAGACAGAAGTCATCACAGTTGCTGAATTTATTTCAGAGACATATCAGAAAGCACAATTAAATACGCAAGTTATAAACATTTCCCTCTGAAATTTCAAAAGATTCCATTATTGTTATAAACAATATTGGTAACCCGCTTTGCTGCCACTCCAGCCCTGTATCTAGGACTAAAGCAGGCACATAAGAGCTTGAGAAGAGGCTTGCAGTATCTGTATTTCTGTGTATCTACAAGCCCCTGGGTATCTAGCACCCCACCAGTACCCCTTTCCTGCTCATCAGGCACAAGTGTGACACACTGATGTGGGTGGAATTTGATTGAGAAATGAGCTACTGTTTGTATTGTCATCACAGAGCTCTCTAAAAGCATGAAGTCGGGCTGAAAGAATCAGAATGTTTAAAATGAATGCTATTTTTTCCTTTTCTGCTGTGTTTTTTGGTTCTTCAGTCTGCATTCACGTCACTTGTGTAAGGTGGTGGTGGGATTTTCTTTTATAACAAGACCTCACAAATGCATATTCTCTCTTTCATTTAATTCTACTATATCAAGAGTCAGGCTGATTATTTTAAAGTCTTCAGGTAATTCCTTGACTCTTGTGTAGTTTCGTAGTTCCATTGACTTCAATTGAGATGTTACAATACACACCAGCTGACTGTATGTCCCCTAATACTTGGAATTTATAAGAATAGGACCAGCCAAGGTTTGTTTGTAGAGCACAACAATGTATCCCTTGCCGGAGAAACATTTGCAAGGGCTGGAGAGCAGGATGGGAGATCTTATAGAGTTATAGAAGGAAAAAATGATTCATTAATTGCATTTAAAAAGTCCTCTGCTTCTGTAGTTCTGTTTGCTGATGCACAGCTGTAAATACATTCCCTTCCTCATGAGCGCTTCAGAGACATCTGGGTGTCCATTCAAGCCACTGTTTGCACCTATAGACCAAGGTAATTTTTTCCATTCTGTTTTTTTTTTAACCCCCCCAGGACCCTTTTTGCTGAGTTTTGTTACAGTGAGTGAATTCCAAGTGCTTCTGACTTGGATCACAGAAGCAAGGTCCCCGCCTGCCTCCGTGAGTGACTCATGCTCTAACCTCGGTCAGGTCACTTAGATGGTGTTGTTGTTCTCTATTTCTTAGTCTTTAAAATGCATATTTTGTTCTCCTCACAATTCTGACATTGTAACATCTTTCTGGCTCTAGCAACAGTCTGTATCATTTTAGATATACATTATCTTGTACAAAAATACCCACCCACATCTCATACCCTGAAAAATCACAGTAGCCAAAACTCCAAATTTAGATTGAAAAATGTAGAGCTGTACAGACAAGAGGACATTTTTCCAAATGTGAGTCGATAGCCTTTTTCTCTCTAAATAGTTTGGGCTATCAGGAATTTTTAGTATTTAAACTTGCAACTCAGGCTCCTGCTGGGAGCTCCTGGACGTGCTGAACCAGCCAGCAGGCAGAGTTGTACTCCAGTGGTGTCTTTGCTTTGCCAGGGGTGAGGATGGTTTCATTGCAGATGTCCAATAGCTGGATACGGATGCCCTTCCCCTCTTGGTCCTGTCCCATCCCCTACATCCTCCCTGCCTCTCCCCACTGCTGTGCATGGTGCTGTCTCCTTGCTGCCTCACCTCCAATCATGGAGGAAGAAGTGGAAGCAAAAGCAGACAAAACAATTTTCCTACTGTATTTTAGCCTGGCTATGCAAGCATTTGTAGCAGCTAAAAGCAGCAGTCACAAGGAGATTCCTTCTCTGAACCCGTAATCCTGGGCTGGAAAAGCCCTATTCAGATGCAGTCATCAGTGGATCTTTCTGCCATCCTGTTAATCCCCTCTCCCTTCCCACCTCACACCTGCCAAAGCAGGTTTACATCAAAAGTATCCAATCCCATCTTCCTTTATTTTCTCTTAAATGTTTTTGAGAGACCTGCAAGGACAGGAGCCACTAAGGAGAAAACCAAATAAAATCCAGTTTTGCTGCATTTTGGGAGGAAATGAACTTGTGTGTGTTTTGAAGTGTTCCCACAAGGCTGAGATTTTAGAGCATGATGAATCACTTGCTGAAGATTCCTGTTTCTTCTCCTCTGCCTGCACCAGGTGCCCAGAAGGGGCTGAGGGCTCTATGAGGATCCAGCCGTGCTCCTGGCAGGCAGGGCCAGTGTGCAGGGGAATGGAATGGCCATGCCCTCTGTTCTCAGACCTCTGGCAGGTCCCTGTGCCAGCCCAGGGCTGTGAGATGCTGTTCTCATCCTCCCCAAGCCAGTCTCTCCCAAGGATGTGTCAGTTCAGGGCTCTTTTGATGTGTCCAGCAACTGTTTGCATTTCCAGGGTTTCCCATACCCTGTTTGGCCACGACTGCAAACACCCTCAGTCTGACCACGTGGACACACAGTGAGGGTTATCCCCCTTTATAAAGGGTAAATGTAGCCAATTCATGGCAAATATATATAATTCTCATTTACCAAAGCACCTCCATCCTGAGCAACCACCCTCCAGATCCTCTGCCAACAGGACAGTGGTGGCATCAAAGGGCACTTCACATTTTCTGGGACTTGGACATCCACGGCTCATTATGAGGAACAGAGTAGGGAGTTGAAGGTCCTTTTCTGAGAAATCCCTGGCTCTGGATCCATAAATAAATCACCCTTTATCCAACTTTTTCACATTTGTGGTGTCTCAAGCACGGGCAGAGGGAAGCTGTCAGTCTGGGCACAGGCCTTCACTGGCACAGGAGGAATAGCCTGGAAGATAGAGAAGGACACATATCATGCCTTTACTTTGTACAGCAATCTCGATATTTTGTACGTACTTATTGCTCTGAGTTTGTCTCCCTTTCCCACCTGTACTTACACTGTCTTTTTTTCTGAGGCTTGTTATTATTTCTATTGAGCAATCTTCAGCCGAACTGGGAGAGCTCACAGTGAGTCACTTACTTGAACATTATTGCCTAGTTCTTTACACAAGACAGATTGGATATGAATGAGATCTCTTGTCCTCATGAGCATTATATTTATTTCACAAGACATTTTCTTCAGAACTCTCCCTGCAATAAATTATGTGGTATATTTATTTTTTTCTTCTACCATACTATAGCTTTGTCCCTTTTTTTGTTGTTTAACATTTTTTAGACACTTCTTCTTCTATGATCTGCTGTTGTTGTTTTCTGGTTTTTTTTCTTCTCACAATCTCTTAGCTGTATCCTTGGAATTTTTTCCCTTGTGCATTTTTTAGCACAGTGCATGTATTCAATGTACTCAAAATGAGAGCTTGAGATAAGTATTTAAAGTAACAAAATGATTTCCCTCTCTTATCTTTCAGATGCTGTGTAATGACTGAGAAAAAAAGAAAAGAAAAAAAATAAAAGCAGGTGAAATGCTTTAAATGAAGTATATAACTGTAAGGAATGCAATCGTATGTATCATTTTCTGATTTCATGAAGTCAGCTAAGTGAAAGATTTTGTAGGTGCTTTACTTCTAAAGCAACACTTAGCTGGATTTTAGGGGCTGCTTTTGGGAAGAGCCTAAAAATTCTGAAAGTCCTGTGTAATCAAAGTAAAAGTGAGTATATTTAGGGTGAATGAATGGGACTTAGAGGTAGAACATGTCCATGGTATTTACAGGAGTCCCAGCTTAGGTCTTTGTGTCATTGTCAGTGTACATCACTATGGTCCCTTCCCAGCTCTCCTGCCTGATCTGTCAACCTCTCTCACCTTTTTTTTCCCCCATTGCCTGGTGGAGGTGTGTTAGAAATCTGGACTTAGCTCAGTTGTGGCCTTTCCTGGGGTCCATGCTGGAGGGAAAGATTGTTTGAACTAAAACTGAAGTGTAAATAACCCAGTGGGTAGTTTTGAAATCCAGGTACAAGCTGGAATTTCAACATTGCTGTACAATGTTTAGCTACTAAGAATGAGTGTTTCACTTCAAGACTAATGTCCTATGTCTAACACTAGAATTAAACTTCTTTACCTGGCATGCAGTACCACACCAGGGTATGTCATTCAGGGCAGTGGTGGGATTTCTCTCCTTGGTGAGAGACTTTCAGGGATCACCTACACAAAAGCATCTCTGGTCTGATCTGGTGTTGATGTTAATGAAGCTCCAAGAAGCAGGAGGCTGGCCTAGAAACCTCCAGAGGTCCTTTTAAAATGTTTTTTTTCTATGATCTTACAGTTCTGGTAAGTGTGTTGCAGTAAAATAACCAGATGGACTTATTTTGGAAGTATAGAACAGATACCCTGAGGGCAGAAAACAGTATGTGGAGAAGACGCCATGGGTGGGGGTGGGGAGAAAGACACTTATTTCCATTTATGAGTTATAGAATCAGGACTCCTACAGGGAGTTGAGAAATTTGTCTTGATCTGGAGATGAGAAAAACAAACACTTCTTATCTTTTTACAGTAAGGCTGCCTGGCTTGTGATCCTCACCCTGTCTCGAGAAGGGTAGGCAGTGTTTCAAATGTTGGGGTCAGGCTGGTTCCTGCTCTGTCTCATCAGTCTGCTGTACATATCTTTCCAGAAGGGATTAAATGTGGCTTGTCTCCTGTGGTTATATTAAAGGGCAGGGAGGAGGCGAGGAGTCTTTTACTTCTGGGAATGTTCTGCCTGGGGTATCTGCTGCTGGGGGAGAGGGAGGAAACAGCAGCCAAACCTCACTGCTGTCCTGAAAGCTAATGCAGGAGAACTCTGTGGTGAGAGCTGAGCCTTTCTTCCCCTGTGCACAGGGCCCGATCGGCAGGAGAGGGGTGCAGGAACAGTGTTGGAAAGGGTGAGACTGACTGTGTGCCCAGCACACCCCCCATGGGCATCATTTTGCAGCCAGGGTTCCTGCGCTGAGGACACCCCACCCTGAGATGTGTTGTGCAACAGCTTAATTTCACCCCTGGGACAAGCCAGTGTCTTTTTCTCCCTTTTCTGTACACGTTCCTCTTACTAGATCAGCCAAAACCTTCTTCTGTCACTAAAACTGATGGGGTATTTTGTGTAAAACGAGATTTCTGTACTCATCAAGGCCAGGTCTGGCTGCTTTGCCAGTAGATGTCCCTGCACACCTGGCTGTGGTAGATATGCTGGGTCTTTTCCTGGGAAAACTGACTTCCAACACACTGACCTTCACATGATTCCTGTTGGGTATTTTTCGTATGGATTTTAATTTTTTTCCCTCTCATTTAGGCTTCTGGTGTAAAGTTTAATCAATCTCCACAAATATTAAAGCTGAAATTAAAAGGAAAGATCATTATTTTATTGCAAGGCCGCCTTTTCACAATCTTTAAATATTTTTGTGTTTATTTATAAAACAGAGTACTGACACCAGACAAAGTCCCTGAACCTCTTAACCCTGCTCTGTCCTTCACTCCTGTTCTGCATCATGCATTCAAATAATGCCCACATTTTTTCCCTTTCTTTGATTGCAACGTTTTTTTTGAAGCAGATATTGCTTTGGTGCACTGAATTGAACAAAACAAGACAAAATGAAACCAAATAGTGCTGAGCACCAGGTACTCACTGCTTGGTAGGAGTCACTTGGCAATTTTACAGATGCTGAGAGTCTCAACCTTCAGCCTGTAAGGTGTTTCCTGTAATATGAGAATTTATCAGCTGGCTTTCAGAGCCACGTAGGTGAGTTTTAAGTGTTTTCTGCAGTGCTCTGTGCTCTGTATTATAATCCTGCAATTAGATATTTGCATGCCTACTAAATTAGCACTAGAAAGTTTTCTTCAGAAGTGCAAAGCCTCTCACTGCGACTCTTCCTGGGAATATGTGGATGATAATTGTTACGGAGGAAAATTACCTTTACACGGTATTGATTTTGTGCCCTGCTGCCTGTCACGGTTCCTGGGTGGGTTTTTCCAGGCTCAGGACAGGGAGCAGCTGTGCTGGGAGCTGGCGCTGGTGGCCGTGGAGGGACAGGGCAGCACTGGCAGCTGTGGCATCGCCGCCACTCCCGCGACTTGTGGGGGGCACCAGTGACCCACCCCAGCAGCCTTTCATTCCAGCTTTGAAGCAGGGGTAGTCAGAGGCTTCAAAAAGCTGGAAGCCACAGCCTTGGAGTGGGGAATGGCTCAATAAATTGGTGGAATATAAGTATTTTTTGATTTAAGAGCAGTCTTTTCTTTTGCCTCGCTTTTGTCTTCTAAGGGAACTTTCTTTTAAATTTATGTCCCACATTGTCACATCAGGAGGAAAATACATGAGAAATATTTTGTTATTTCAAATTTATCACGTATTACGTCAGCTGGCATTGTGGACTCACAATATGTAATGCTTCATAAATTATGAAAAATAAATGTTTTATGGGCTTACTACGTACTCTGTTTGAAAACCATTGAGCTGGGGAGACTCAGTGACCCCTGTACAAATTAATGTGCACATGATTTTCATTATTGCAGCTCAGATAGGAAGTTTGAACATCTTTATATTTTTATTTAAAGGAAAATGAGGACAGAAGTTGCTTGAATACAGTTAGTCTTTCTGGCAAGAAGCAGATATCATTTAACCCAGCTCATAACCTATTGCTTCCTTCACAGTCGTTGTTATTCCAGGCCAAAGCTTAAACTCAAAATCAGAGCTGCGAGGACTTAGCATGAGCTTCCAGAGGTCAAATCCTGCAGTTTTTAGCCAGGCAAACTAAACCTCTGAGTTGGTAGGATTTTGTCTTTGCAAGGACTGCGGCGTTTGCAGAACACGAGTCAAGCACGAGTCAGGCTCCTGCAGAAGGGAAGGCACTGAAGGATATTTCTACCCAGCTTCCCAGCCCTGCTTTCCCTGAGCGTGATGGAGAGCGACAATCAAACAAGAGCCGCCCATCTCAGCTGTCGAGGGCCTCACCAGAAACGAAAAGCTCGATCTCGGGGTACCGGGATCTCATCCTTATCGAACACGGCATCCCTCGGCATGGAGCTGCAGGGATCCGAGGGAAATGTCCTCACCCACCTGCACGGGGAACTGTGTCGTCCCATTTTCTGAGGAGCAAAAGCTCACTCCAACATGTGTTGCATGGGAGGTGCCTCTTTTGGGGGAAAGGGCACGGCGACGGGAGGTACCAGGAACGGTGAAACACTCACAGCTATTTTTTTTCTTTTTCTCCCCTCACACCCAAGTATTTCTGTGCCTTGCAAAGCAGGGGGGTCAGGTGTTGAAGCTCACCCCTGGATGGTTTTTATATTGCACAGATCCACGACTGTGTTTCTAATAAAGCCATCAAGAGCACAACCGGGAGCTCCCTGCGTGGGCTTAAGCAATATAAGTCACTGCTTCAGAGGACTCTCTTAACTTGGGGCTGGATGCACTCAAAAATCTTCCAAGTTATTCTCTCCTAATTCAAGTCAGCTGAGGCATCAAAATGTCGGGCAGATGGACAAGATCCCTGGCTGCAGCCAGCCTATTTTCTGCTGTTACTCTTGCTGCAGTCAAAACTTAGAGACTTTTCTTGAAATTGTTTTCTATTTAATCAGTGATATTTTGAGAACTAAACATTTACATAAGCATACTAAAGGAGATTTCTGTGTGATTTCTGGTGCGAACTGGATTAAATAGTGTTCGTATCTTAAAACTGTAGTTTTCCTTCACTCCTTTCCTTTTCTTTCTCTTCATGTGGCTGTTAAGAATTATTGGATTTATAGACAGTGGTTGAGGACAGCCACTACTGCATTTGCTTGGTCAAGAAAACAAAAGGATTTTCTTGTCAGTTGTATTTTTTTCAGACTTATTGAATTCAATTGTGCTTCATGCTAGGGAGACACAAGAGAACAGATAAATAAGCAAAGTACGACCCAAGTTCATACTTTCTTTTATGTTTTTGCTGTGACTTTAATAGTTGAGAAGAGCCCCTGCCTCTGCCTCTCTCCTCCAGTGGATGGCAGCTGAGTACCACGGAAAGGAGCAGAGCTGACTTGCACCTCGTTGTAACTCTCTCAAGGAGGCAACCGCTGATTGGAATTAGCTGTTCTTTGCCTGTGTGAAATATCACTCAGAAATACCTGAAGAATTGGAAAAGGAAGAAATGGAAACCGTTTTCAATTTAAACTGCTTTGTTACTAGAGCAGGAGCAGATCTAAAAGTTTCCTTCAGCAGCTGAGAGGGAAATATAGTCTTATATCCATATACACAAGTTTCAAGTGCTTCCTTTTTATATGTTAATCTGAATTTTCAGTATATGGATGCTAATGAAAAAAAGTTCCTGATTTTCATTTTGCTTCCTGACCTCCACAATCTTTAGGTTTTACTACTGTACTCATAATTTCAGCACGAAGAATAATTTTTAAAGGCAAATTTTCCTTTCTTGAAGTCTCAGTTGCACCAGAAAGAATAGGACAATTCCCAGGGACTGGGATTGTGATGTGAATTTAGTCATCCTTGAAACTGCGACTAGTTTTGAAATGTTCCCTTAAAAGAAAAGTTTAAAACAAACATTCCAATCAGAAACAGAAACCTAACCATGTTCCTCTTAAAAACGGGTCTCCTCCAACTCCTCCAGTTTATAGCACATACCCTTGGGCTATTACAGTCTAGAAAAATCTGAAATAAAACTACACTGTTTTCTGGGTCTGATCATGCATCACTCGCTCAAGAAGAAGTTTAGGGCCTCCTGAGAAATACAAGGTTTAGGCCTTCCTGACACATGTTGCTTCTTTTTAAAGAAAACAGTCTAGTGCATCTTTATGGCAAATACATCATTTTAGTTTTATTCCCTTCATAAGGAATCACAGATGGATTGAAACAGAAAGCTTTAAAAAAAATATTTGCAATTCTAGTTGCTTATAAATAATATTGTGGTCAGCATCCTAGTTGTTTTTAACATTAGTAGTTATTTACTTTTCAAGTTTTATTTGCTTTTACCTCTAGTCTCATGCTGTTGTAGTATAAGATCAGACACAAATAACTGTTTAAACCAAAAATTAAGTTTCTGTAAGTAACTATTTTAAAATGTTTGCTTTTATGTTTACTGCTGAAGGATCTTGAGCACTCCTGCCAGAAAGGAAAGTATTTATTATCTCTCTTTTACAGATGAGGAAACTGAGACACTGTGAAATTAAAAGCTTGGGGAAGTTAGTGCACAGTAAATTACGGTGTGAATTTACTATGTACCAACCACCCTGCACGAACTCATCATGTGGACTGGCAAAGAAAAAGGATTAAACTCCCTTAAGTTATCTCACATTTGCCATGGACAGACAGTTGCCATGGATCAGCTGACACACAGCAACTTCTCAACCCACAGCGAGTCACTCGCACAGCGAATTCCCTGTTGGAGAGGAGCCCTTCACGGGGGCTCTGCTGCTCATCTGCTCCAACTTCAGGCAAGGGTTTATTAGTCACTAATTTCCCCAGCTGGTTCACCTAAAAATCAGATTCAAGTATCCTTGCAGACTTGAAAGCAGAAGTTGTGAGTTAGAAGAAAAATACTGGGAGGAGATGAAGTTTTTGAAGGATGGAGCATCTGCAGGATGTGTCCAGGCAGTGCATGGGTTAAACTGGTGAGTTAGAGTAGTGAAATCAGAAGATGAGTTCTGGAATTTGAAAATCACCCTCATATCTCAGGGGTTTTTGGCATTAAAGTTGCTTCCAGTGTCATGGCAGCACCTTAAAGCCCAGCCCAGTACGGAATTCCACCTGGAATCTGTCTGTCAGGGAATCCCATCGCCCCTTCCCACCCCATGCCTGGGCTGGATCCGTGCCTGTGTGTTCAGGGCATCCTGCAAGACCCCTCCCATCTCACAGTGCCACTTCTGGACACCAGAGGCACTGGGCATGACCACTGCAGCCCTGGTCACTGCTCGCTGGTCCCACGGTGACCTCTGGGCCCTGGAGGCCGCCAGGGAGGGTCCAGGGGTGAGCTCCTCGCCCCGCAGCAGCCTGGACGGCTGGTGCTGAAACGACTTTGGCAGGAGCTCTCTCCATTGTGTCTGATCCAAGCTGGAGAGATGAGCACTTAGGGAGCGGGGACAAAGGTTGGCTGGTGGGAAGAGAATTACTGACAAATTCATTCCACTAATAAACAAAGACACAAATGATGATGCTATAAAGAAAAAGCAGGATTCTCTGGAGAAAGCTGTAGAGAGACCTAGTAAGGAGGAGAGACGTTTAGACAACAGTTTTACATTATGCTGCTTGGTAAAAAATGTTCTATTTTAGCTCCATGCTTGAGTCTAGTTAGAGCTGCACCAGTGCTTAGGAAACAGCATGTATTTTAATGCCCTGTGAACAGGAATAACTGATAACTAGTACATTTAAATGTGAAAAGCAGAACTTTTCTCTGATGCTGTGTAATGACTGAGAAAACTGTTGTTATGGATTTTGTCGTTGTTGTTGTTATGGATTTTGTCTTCATAGTTTACATTGCAGCTATAGCATTCCACTGGCAGTCATTTATCTAATGACTTATATCTTTCAGGCTGTGGAAAATGCAGGATGACAGAGAGAGAAAAAAAGTGGTGGTAAGTTCTTTGCAATTTGCAATTCAGGGCTGATCTTCTGAGCATAAATATACAGAAACGAACACCTTCCTAACATGTCCTCACTTATTTCCAGAGTGTTACAATACAAAAACGAGGGTATCAGGGCACTATTTACTTCAATCTCTCTCACCCCAGAGTAAGTCTAAATAGAGGTGCATTTGCTTTTGATATAACCAAAATTAAGAAAAAAGGGTATGTCTGAGAAAATATTTCTTTTTCCCCTGTAAAGTTTAACCTTAGAAAATGCCTGTTTGTAGAGAAATGGCTTGCGTGGAATATGAAAGCCACCTTTTACAGAGGCAGATCAGACTCACTGGGCTGTACTGTTGTAAAGGAAAAGTTTCACGGATATAATTAACCTATGGAATGCCCTTCCAAAAGATACTCTAAAAGTGTTGTCACTAATACTGTCTGTTTTCATAATTCAGGGCATCATGGTTTTTTTGCTGAGAGCAAGAAGCAATCTTCTGTGTCCCTTCGTGATGTGCCTCCTCTGAATGAATCAGGAGGTCATGGTGACTCTGGTAGAGATGGTCACTGCTGGAGCTGGAGGAGGTGATGGCTCTGAAGGGAAAGTCCGTGCCTGTTTCCAGAAATGAGCAAGAGGTGCAGCATGAGCCCTGTGACGAGGACAGCCCAGCTGCTGTGTGTGATGAGGAGAGGAAGGTCTGCACACACCAGGGAGGCTGGCAAAGGAGAAAGGTGGGTCATGGCAGGGGCTGCCCATATTCTTCAGCTCTCAAAACACTTGGAGTTTCTAATTGGGATGGTGGGCGAGGAGGAGGCCCTAGTGCCTCAATGAATATTGCTGATTTGCAAAGGAGCAAAAGGGAAGGTCTAAAAGGTCCCCTGGCTGGGTCTCAGTGATAGTCTTGGGCCTGGGGGAGCTTGGTTTTCAGCACAGCTCTGCTTCTGGAGCATATGGGAGACAAGGATGCCTTCATTGTGCTGAAACACCTCAGGGATTCAGGCACAAAACCTTCCAGGGTGATGGCCCAGGCACTGGAGTGTGTCTGGGAGTTGGTGAGTGCACATGAGGTGGGAGGAAGGACCATCAGACCCCATCTGTTGAACCTGTTTTACTAAAGATTCATCTGTAAGGAGGGAAAAGTGGAAGCAAGGAAGTGTGAGTGAAGGATCTTCAGAGAGATGGTCCCTGGATGGAGGATGATGGTGTTTGGAGAGGAGCTGAACGGTTGTCTGGTGCTGTGAGGACCTTCTGCATTGGTGCACCGTCCAGAAACACTTGTTCTCAGAAACTTCCATACCAAAATCATGGGAAATATTTGAACTTTCGATGACTCCAGACTTCAGTTGCAGTTTAGTAGGATTTTAAGGCTGGCGCTTTATATATATATGACATATATAAATACACACACACACACATATATATGTTTTGCATGTGTGTGTGTATTTTTATATATACCTTAGGTTGTTTTGATTCTGTCAAATAAATTCAGTAGCTCTTGTTTAAGGTAGAACTGGTAAAGAGAGTCTCGTGCAGGAAGAGATTTGATGGAGTCGTGTTAAGCATTGGGGAATTTGCATCAGAAGTTCTTCAAATGTTTCATTCAAGGCCAGCTTGTCGTTAACCTGAATATTTGATTTGAAGTCATGCTGGTTTCACATGTCAAGCTACTCTGGCACTGTGTGAAAGTGGTGGGAGGAGAGACTGGATGGGGGGAATGAGCAAGTAGGGAAGGATTTGGTTATCAAAGCAGAGGACTTAGATTCAATAGTAATCGACAGAAGGAGATTATTTCAGCTCGTAGTTCTGACAAGGCCTCTATCCCAATACATTAGGCCACCCCCTCACACAAACAGAAGAACCTCCGTGTGCATTGCCAGCTCCATCCAGGGACAAGGAGATGGTGCAAAGACTTTGCTGCCAACCCAAGGAAACAGCAGGTAAGCTAAAGCCCAACTTTCAAGAATATTAATAAAAATAAATGGTTCTACACTTTCTGGTCCTGCTTATAGCAGGCTGCTAATAATGCCTTATGAGGCTGCCACACAGTTTGACCAATAGTTTGATTTTTCTGCCCTAGAGCTGCCACAAGCATGGACCCCACACGGAAGTGGCTGAGTAAGGAGCTGGCTGCAGAGACGGAATGAGGCGGCAAAGGGGAAATGAGGGATGTGCTGCCTTGTGACTTCTAGGAAACTTAGGGATGGACCATTCCTGCTGAGCCCCAAACACCACGGCCACTGCCACATCCCACAGATGCTCCTTGATGCCAGTGCTGGTTATTTATATATTTCTGTGTCGCCTATGGAAACATTCAGGTTTGACAAAGGAAAAAAGCAATTCAGCGTCCTTTGACTGAGGGATGTTGATTTTCATTCGAGACAGAATGGCTCATTTTTACCTTTTTAGCTCCTGGAAGAGTAAAAAGTGAGAGGTCAAACCTGCATCACCATGACAACCCCTGCAGTGAGGGTTTTTGAGCAGATGAAGGGGAGTGATAATGGAGCTGAAGTTTCTGCCCGTTCGTAGTCGCTGGGCTTTTTGTTTTGTTTTTCCCTGTTTCTTTCCTTTAGGCCCTGTCAGGTGTGGCCCCGTGGATTTTTCCAGGGGCTGACAGATAACACTGGCCAGTTTAAACATGGCCATGCTCTGTTTGAGATCAGTCCTTGGTGCTGCAGTGCCTGGACACACATGGAGCGTATATAAACCATATAAAAAAGGGGATTGTAAGAGATAGTCATGGAAGATCAAACATCCCCTCAGATGCATTCCCTGCACTCCTGTAGGTACAACACGCCAGCAAGTGCAGTCGTATTACCTGGTTTGCATCAAAGGGAACTGTCATCTCTGCCTTTCCTGACAGCACCTTTGGAGTCCAAAAATAAGCTCAATAAAAGAGCAATTCTCTGAGGAGAGAAGGCATTGTAGAAAAGAAGGAATTCCAAATAGGGTGAGGGTCTAAGGAGATACACTCAGGAGGGGCTGCAGGTGGAAGCTTATTTGAGTTGCTGAGCTCATGCCCCCGTTTTCTAGACCTGCACAAGGGGGAGCGTGTAGGAACAGATTGCAGATAGCTGAGGTCACAGCTATGGAGCAAAACCAAGACAAATTGAAGTCCCACAAACAATCCCCCAGATTCCCTTTACCTAAAAACTGAGCGTGCTCCAGGGAAAAACAAACAAAAGAGCAGATTACTCATTTTTGAACACCTTTGGTTATTGTAGGTACCTACTAAATCAGGTGTTTTCCTAGATGGGAAGCCCTCTGAGACTGGAATATGCCTCATTTGATATGCAAACACAGCACCTATGAAGGGTCATCCTCAAACCCCATCTAGAGCTGCCAGACATTTGAATATTATGCCTCTTCAGAAGTTATGAATCATCCTTTCTTTACCTTGTTGTGGTTGCAACAAAAAATGAAGCAGTGTAAGAAATATTAGCTCAGGTATTAGAGTGTCAGAAAAGTTAATTTTGTGGAAAGATTTCCCCAGAGTCAGACTTCAGTGGGATCTATATGGCCATCATATAGTTACAATGAGAAGAGGAATAGTCAGGGTTAACACTAAAAAAGTTTTGAATGGCTGTAAAACATCGAGTTGAAGCAATTCTCTGTGCCCAAAGGATTAGCTTAAAGCTTTTGCAGTGCAGTGGAGAAGAATTATTCCATTTTTGCCTTGTGAGTGGTTTTTCATATCTTCTTCCAAAGTGGTGGACGTGTCCCTTATGTCAGGATGGAGTTATGCAGCCCACCATCCAGAAGGGCAAACTGCAAAGAAAGAGCACAGATTGGGTCTCCCTACCACCAGATTTGAAACAATAGCTGCATCAACCCAGCAAGAAAGCAGAGCTGGGCTGTTGGGATCAGCCTGCAGATAAATCAAAGTGAATCTGAGTGATAGTGATGTGATGTTGCAATAATAATTCACTCCTCATGCTGATTTAGAAGAGGAAGCCAATTCAGAGCTTCACAAGCACCAGGGCCAGCACAGAGCCCTGTGGGACAGAATGAAAGGGAATAATCTGTTCATATGGAAACAAAGTGGAGGTTATCAATTGCATAAAATACATACCTGGCACAACACAGATGAGAGAATTCTGCAAATGCTTGGATTATAATCTGTGCTTCAGGCAACTGATGTATGAAAAGCTGAATTCTTGTGTTTTATTCAACCAATCTGAAAAATTATGTTAAATATGAATCCTCTGTATGTGAGAGGATTGCAGCGATAGTAATTTAAACAGGATGTTAGAGTATGACAGAAAATGCAATTTCATCTTTAGAGTGATGAGCCAGAGACCTCAATTTTCCTCTTCCTGTAATGTGACTCTCTCGAGTCAGACTTGGACTTTAGGTATGGTCTGAGAGGGGGGCAGATCTCCTGTCTGCTAGTGCATCTCAGGACAAATGCTTTTTGGGAGCTCAGTCTTTGAGGACAAAATAAAAAATGCCCATCACATTGGCATGAGACCATTTGGAGGCTTTAATTACATTTATTTGATTTTTATTCCTCGCTGCAACTCTACTCATCCGTTTCCAGGCACAGTGGACTCAATGTAACCTGGTGTTGTTTCCAATTTACCAACATCTCTTTGGAAAACAGACCCATCTCACTGTGGAAATGTTCTGAAAACAAATTGAAACCATTCCTCCTACTCCCCACAAGGGTAATCAAGTGCCAGAGCTTTATTTTACACTTTGCTTGGATAATATTTGGACATAAATGATACCTAGCAATTGTATGTTCACTGACATTGTATCTTTAACATTTCAGGGGATTAAGATGGACTCATAGACATTTAGATTTTAATTTTAAGGAGAAGACTTTCCCATGACAATGGAGTGCAAAGTTTCACGATGAAATCCAGCCTAGGAAAGACCTATGGACTGGCACAGAAAGTGTGCAATACAACATGAGCTCTGCTAATAAGTCAGTAGAGTTGTAAGAAGTCAATGCAGCATCAGCTGACACCTGGGAGAAGAAAACCACAAACAACACACTTCTCTCTGCAGAGCTTTTCCAGCACACCTTAAGCCTGTGAAAGACGCTGGCATGGTGAGCAAATATTGCTGTCTGTGGGTTAAAGTTCAAATGCATCACTTGAGCAGATGAGGAGTTCAACCAGGGCAGAACAACTTGCCATTTCCTTCAGGGAGTGGTGGCCGTGGGGTGGGGAGGGACGTGGGTGTGAGAGTAGGATGCAGGCAGTCACAGCCCTTCTACAGCAATTACCATGAAGATTAAATAAATACAATAGCCTAATTTCACATGGAAGTACACTTTAATTAAGTCTCTGCAGAACAATGAGCTGCTTCCATAAGAGCTGTGAAAATCATCACTAGGGACTGTCCAGAGGAAGAGAGAAACAAACAAGAGAAGGTCTCTTTGTATAGAAAATATGTACAGGAAGTATTTTGAAAAGCTTGTGCCCAGTTAATTTACCTAGGAAGAATTAATGACTCCAGGGTTTTGCTCTGGTTTTATATAAGTTCCCATCCCAGAGCCTCATGGTTCTTCCCAGATTGAGGGAGACAATTGCAGACAAATGCAAATTTTTGCATTTCCAGACTACTGCAAGAGCATCACAGCTTATTGTGTGTGATGTACACCTGTGGGCTTAGCTTGGCTGAAATGCTTCACAGAGGCAAAGTTGAGCAAGATAAGCTCCAGGTGTATATATAAAAAAATATTAATTCTCCCCACTCAGTTAAGGATGCATTCCCTATGTTAACATGGTCGGGGATGGAGTTAGTAGGAGGTGTTAGGGGAACATCAGCTGTAGAACCTCCCTTCACCCTTCCATTATTTTCTTTATCTTCCGGTATGATCAGGGTTCCTTAGGCACAAGAACTGCATGAAAATGAACCAATTTACCATTACCATTTTTACAAACACCTGGATGCATTGCCTGAGTGCAGGGAAGTTTGGCCAGGGTCATGATTATTCTCCTCCTGAGACTGGGATGTTCAATGGAGAACAGTTCAGCTGCTGGCATCGCATCAACCACCCCATGACTTGTGGTGAGTTTGAGCTCAATAACACCTACAGAAGAGGCACCTTCATTGCAAAGGCAGAATGGAGATGTTCCCTAAATCCCAGCCAGATACAAATCTTCACAGACTACAGATGACAGGGCAGCTTGGTGGGCAACTTGATGTTTGTGAAGGAAGATTTCGCCTTGAAACTTGGATGGGTAGTGGGTGTAAAATTTCAAGTGACTTTTTTTACCTCAGAATCTATTATAGACGACTTTAAAAATTAATATTATTGCTTTAGAGAGTGCCAGCTGGTAGCTTTCAGCTATCAGTTCTGCAAGGCTCAGGCAGGTTAGACCTGGGGAAGCACAAAATCACTTTTGTGCTTGATGCTCATCTTACACAAAGATTGTGGAGGCTTTTGGTCAGGCATTGCCTTTGTTTGCTTTCTTTGTTTTTATGCAGCTAGGTAACATGGCTGGGCCCAGCTCCGCAGAGGGTGTCATGGGCATGACTGCACTGCCACCCAAAAATCATTACAACCAGACAATCAGCTCTCAGAGCATGCCAGGGTCTGCTTTTTCTTTGAAAGGGAGTTGAAGCACTTGTGGAGGTTTAATCGAAATCTGAATACATGGGACTGAAATTGGCTCCCTGTGATTATTTATACAAGTAAATCTCTGCTTCTCACAAGTTCCCAGAAATCAAATGCCAGGCTTGTATGATCATTTTTTTTTTTAAAAGAAGTAAATATTTGTTGAAAATTCTTTGCTGTATTAATTTTCCTCTGTCTTCTCCCAGGCAGCCCTGATAGCAATGGAGAGACTCCTGGTGTGCATCAATCAACCTAGGGAAGAGGGACCAAAATAGCTGATTACTGGGTCCATAATATCTTACCCTCAGAATGAAACAAAAAATTTCAGTTAGCTTTTTGAATGGCTTGTTTTCCTCATACATCTGCATGCCCAGCTAAAATCTTCCAGGAAATGATCCTTATTTCAACAGTCAGTATGTCAGGTACAGGTATTTTAAGGAGGAGGTAGTTTAAGCCAAGGGCTGCATATTTCCATGTTTTCCTAACCCCCAGTCAAAAGCCCATCTGCCAGTAAGTGGTTTATAACTTGACAGTCAGCCACCACTATTTTTTAAAGTGTTCTATAATTTTTATAATGTAAATCCCTGTTGCTAACCTTTTCTTTTTCTTTCACTTTCTTTACTCTTT
>WEKY01058538.1:2131-48253 GCA_013390045.1 Picathartes gymnocephalus | reverse complement strand
TTTTCTTTTTTTTTTTTTCATGAGACTGGCACATCAGCAAGAAAAGTTTTCTTCTTGGAGAGAAATACTGCAAAACATCCGAGACAAGAGGAATCGACATGACCCAAGCAATACTTTCCTTTCCCTGGCACATACTTGAAGATCAGATCTCTCACAGGTAATAAATAGGTTTTGTGTAACTACAGAACAAGTATTCTCTGGGCTGAATGTCCACTCAGGGCATAAGGAATGTGTGGATATCCTTCAGTCGCCTCAGAGAGAGGGCTGGGTTCAAAGCGACCTCCAAAAATCACCCAGCCCAACCCCCTTGGAACTGGCAGGGACATCTTCCACTAGACCAGATTGCTCAGAGCCCCGTCCAACCCGGCCTTGAACACTGTCAGGAATGTGGCATCCACAGTTTCTCTGAGCAGCCTGTGCCTATGGCTAGGCTTCAGTCCTCTCTAGTCTGGTTTTGGAGACATTTACAGCCCCGGCTCTGCCTTTTTGGCACCAAAAAAAAGACTAAACCATAAGATGTACATTATCTCCTCCATGGAGAGGTGAAACCTGAGGTCCTTAAGCAGCAATTTGTGACCAAATTAGGCTCAGGTTAGCAAATGTCGACAAAGGTCTCTGTGCCTTCACACTGAGCCTTCAACCCTTTAAGTGGAATTTGTCTCCGTGTCTGACCCTCACACGCAACATTTCAACATTGGCAAAAATGCAGATTTTCTTCTTTTCAGTATTATGACCTTATTTTCGATCAACCCCCTCACAAACACACACACATTTATAAACACGTCTTGTTATAAAACAAACGTTTTAAAACAAAGGGGACATTGCTGTTGCATTTCAATAGATGCCTACTGAGGACAGACATTTCACTCAACTCAGAACCCACTGCCTGGCACACTGGATGATTTTGAAGGTGTCTAGAAGGCTGACAATGGTAAGAAACTTTTGGAAATGCTTAATACTCTGGTCCCAAAAGCTGCTTTCAGGTTACAGCTGAATCAGCTGCCATTTACAAGTGCAAAGTGGGTTTATGATGGCTCATAAGCCTGATCTTGCTTATGGGGCACTGCACTTTAATTTGAGAGCAGCCACACTGATTTGGTAAACAGATTGAGGAAGAGCTTCAGACTCCAGGCTTTAAAATTCATGAGGATCTGATTTAGTACGTTTTACACTGGTATTTTAACATATTTGCTCCATGGCTAAATTGCAGTGTAACCTAAAGGACCAGTCATATGCCACAACCTATCGTAGATAATACAAGATATAATCAATGTCACCAGGCTGCTAAGCTGTTTCTATATTTAGTATTTGTCAGACAAATACATGCAAAGGCATTAAAACAACAAAGTCCGTACATGGATGATTTGTGAACAGGAGAAAAGGCTAAATTTGCCACTGTTTGCTCTGAATAGCTTACCCAGATTACAGGCCAATTTTGTTTTGGACAGAAATATTTTCCATCACAGAGTCTGCTGAAGTCAAGAGAGTACTATTCCTTTGGCTGCAGGATGGGCTGAAGGGCTGGGCTGTATTTGGGGATTGGCAGCTCTGACCATCTCCCTTTAACCCATTTGAACACAATTTGATTGGGGCTTGACTGAGCACTTAATAGTCTGTGATTGCCTTGATTGTGGACTTCTGGTTTTAAACCAAATGCAATGTCATTATTACAAATCAAGAAAGAACGGTCCCTGATAACCAAAAAATATTATGTTAAATTGGCACACTGAGAATTAAATATGCAGAATCAGCCTAATGAAATAACTTGCCTTTGGTTGCAAGGGCCTTCATCATTCTTAAGAAGATTTAATGCTAATCTGACTTGGAGCTGTTTCAGTCCAATTACTTTTCGGCAAATTTTTGAGCTTTATTTTTTCTTTTCAGCAGCATTATTCTGTCTTGACAGTTTTTATTTTGTTATTTTTGTGGATATTGAGTAAATGGGAAACCAATTCAGAACCATNTTTTTTTTTTTTTTTTTTGCGGTAACCCTTTTACCTTCTTTTTCCCTGCTCAGACCCATTAGCAGGATGTTGTGCAATATGGTGCTTGTCATCTGTTTCAAAGACACAGTGATGAGATACAGGTATGCCAGATGGATAAACCTAGTGTGACTAATTATTGTGTATTTGCCTTTAATTATTATCATTTATTACCAGAGAAAAGACAATAGAGGTTCCCAGACTCGGAAGGGAATGTCGGCAGAAGGGGAATTTTTGTCTTTTTGTTTTNTCTGCAGTGTTTTGTTTTTCTTTTTTTTTTTTCATGAGACTGGCACATCAGCAAGAAAAGTTTTCTTCTTGGAGAGAAATACTGCAAAACATCCGAGACAAGAGGAATCGACATGACCCAAGCAATACTTTCCTTTCCCTGGCACATACTTGAAGATCAGATCTCTCACAGGTAATAAATAGGTTTTGTGTAACTACAGAACAAGTATTCTCTGGGCTGAATGTCCACTCAGGGCATAAGGAATGTGTGGATATCCTTCAGTCGCCTCAGAGAGAGGGCTGGGTTCAAAGCGACCTCCAAAAATCACCCAGCCCAACCCCCTTGGAACTGGCAGGGACATCTTCCACTAGACCAGATTGCTCAGAGCCCCGTCCAACCCGGCCTTGAACACTGTCAGGAATGTGGCATCCACAGTTTCTCTGAGCAGCCTGTGCCTATGGCTAGGCTTCAGTCCTCTCTAGTCTGGTTTTGGAGACATTTACAGCCCCGGCTCTGCCTTTTTGGCACCAAAAAAAAGACTAAACCATAAGATGTACATTATCTCCTCCATGGAGAGGTGAAACCTGAGGTCCTTAAGCAGCAATTTGTGACCAAATTAGGCTCAGGTTAGCAAATGTCGACAAAGGTCTCTGTGCCTTCACACTGAGCCTTCAACCCTTTAAGTGGAATTTGTCTCCGTGTCTGACCCTCACACGCAACATTTCAACATTGGCAAAAATGCAGATTTTCTTCTTTTCAGTATTATGACCTTATTTTCGATCAACCCCCTCACAAACACACACACATTTATAAACACGTCTTGTTATAAAACAAACGTTTTAAAACAAAGGGGACATTGCTGTTGCATTTCAATAGATGCCTACTGAGGACAGACATTTCACTCAACTCAGAACCCACTGCCTGGCACACTGGATGATTTTGAAGGTGTCTAGAAGGCTGACAATGGTAAGAAACTTTTGGAAATGCTTAATACTCTGGTCCCAAAAGCTGCTTTCAGGTTACAGCTGAATCAGCTGCCATTTACAAGTGCAAAGTGGGTTTATGATGGCTCATAAGCCTGATCTTGCTTATGGGGCACTGCACTTTAATTTGAGAGCAGCCACACTGATTTGGTAAACAGATTGAGGAAGAGCTTCAGACTCCAGGCTTTAAAATTCATGAGGATCTGATTTAGTACGTTTTACACTGGTATTTTAACATATTTGCTCCATGGCTAAATTGCAGTGTAACCTAAAGGACCAGTCATATGCCACAACCTATCGTAGATAATACAAGATATAATCAATGTCACCAGGCTGCTAAGCTGTTTCTATATTTAGTATTTGTCAGACAAATACATGCAAAGGCATTAAAACAACAAAGTCCGTACATGGATGATTTGTGAACAGGAGAAAAGGCTAAATTTGCCACTGTTTGCTCTGAATAGCTTACCCAGATTACAGGCCAATTTTGTTTTGGACAGAAATATTTTCCATCACAGAGTCTGCTGAAGTCAAGAGAGTACTATTCCTTTGGCTGCAGGATGGGCTGAAGGGCTGGGCTGTATTTGGGGATTGGCAGCTCTGACCATCTCCCTTTAACCCATTTGAACACAATTTGATTGGGGCTTGACTGAGCACTTAATAGTCTGTGATTGCCTTGATTGTGGACTTCTGGTTTTAAACCAAATGCAATGTCATTATTACAAATCAAGAAAGAACGGTCCCTGATAACCAAAAAATATTATGTTAAATTGGCACACTGAGAATTAAATATGCAGAATCAGCCTAATGAAATAACTTGCCTTTGGTTGCAAGGGCCTTCATCATTCTTAAGAAGATTTAATGCTAATCTGACTTGGAGCTGTTTCAGTCCAATTACTTTTCGGCAAATTTTTGAGCTTTATTTTTTCTTTTCAGCAGCATTATTCTGTCTTGACAGTTTTTATTTTGTTATTTTTGTGGATATTGAGTAAATGGGAAACCAATTCAGAACCATTCTTAAGTAGAAATGAAATGCCCTGTAATCCAATTTTGATCAAAATTCATCTTTGCTTTTCGGGGACTGAGCAGCCTGTGCAGTTATCTCTGCACTGCACAAGTTGATAATAAAGCAAAGCAAAGCTCACATTCTTTTCCCCTTGCACGTGGTGGGAACTGGGCATTGTTCAGCTGGAGAACAATGTGTTGCTCCCCCAGCATGTGGCAAAGCAGCAGAATGGCAAGAAGAAGATTTCTCCCTGTGCTTCTACTTCTGTTTCTCTAATGTCTGAAGTAAACCTTTCTTCCCCCCTGTGGGTGGGTGGTTCTCTTCCCTAGAAACCTTCCTGTCTCCCTCCCCTGGTGCCCTGTGCTTGCAGAGATGGCTCACTGCTGCAGCAGCACCTTTCCCAAAAGCACTCCCAGAGAGCAGGGACACGTTCAGCTCTCGTCACAGACCTGGTTTACAGCTCCTCTGCCTTCCACTTCAATATCCACTGCCTTTTGGCTATGCACAGATTAAAAAGCCAAGGTACATCACAAAAATACCACCCCAGTCCAAGCACTGACTGGACAAAGAGGCCTCGTATGTCTTACATGGTACAGGGAGGGATCCCATACAACACAGGTTTTTGCTTTATGTGTGCTTCAATGACTCCAGCTGAGTTCTTAGCTGGCTTTTATTCCACTTTGCCTGGCAGAAGCAATACCTCAAAGAAGGCTTTTCTGGTGCAACATCAGCAAAAATTGGTGGTTTAGAAGCAGCTGTTTGTAATCAAGCAAAGCGGCTCCATTCCTCCTAAAAATGCCCTTCTTCCTTCCCACCACTCATTTCTTCACCAGCTCCTCCTACCTACAGGCCAAGTTTTTTTTCAATGTTCATTTCATATAACCTTCCATGTTATAATGCAACAGGTGTTCTTCTAGGATGAGACAGAACACTGAATATATCAACAAGTTTTCAGGCATCCATCCACACGGGCTTCTAAGTCCACAGGATCCTGTGAAAGGTCATGACGGATGGATACATCACCAAATAATCATCTCAATATTATCATCACCTGCCACCTGTCCCCAAAAGGAAAAGTTAGGAGAGGTAACACATCAGTATGGCAGATGATTAAATCCAAGACACATAGGTAATTCCTTCTTTTCCTTGGTAGAAGGAAGCTCATAACTAAAGGATACAAACTTTTAAAAGTTGTCTTTCCAAGGGATCTTTATGTTCAGTTACTCCATTAGTTACCTTCTTGTTTGTGTCTATTCTTCTCATCACATCTTGCAGTTCCTTGCTGCTTCACTCTTTCAGTTTCCTCACCATCTAACTTTAGACCATTCCCTCTCTTTCTTTCTGAAAATCTCCCTACTGGTATTTTCCATGAATCCATCTGCATTGAATTATTTATAGCTACAATAAAGTCCGCTTTTGTCTAATGTTTATTTTCTTTAATAACAAGAAACATGGGGAAAATGTTCCAAAGAACCGAAAAAGGACTTGACTTTTCCTGGACGCTAGGCAACAGTAGCCAAAAAGTACAAAACAAGCTGTAGGATGTTCGTAAGATGCGTCTAAAAATAATAATCTTAGTACTTTGGTATCTAATATGTTCTTTGAATTTGTTATATTTTCCAAACCTGAGCCTTGGTTTTAATGCTGTCATGACACTCTGATGGGTTTAATGGACAATGAGTCACTATGGAGGCAACCAGGAGCAATATGCAGATGGATTACTGCTGGTGCAGCCAGATCTCTGCTACCTGTTTTCCTAGTCCTAAGTGTTTTAAATAGGTCATGGAGGTCTCTTATGCTGGTTGTTCCCAACCAGTGGGTTTGTCTTGTACCTGGTAAAAATTAGAACAAACAATATATCCTGCTAAATGAGTCACTGCTAGTCCTTTGTTACCTTTCACTGTTTGTTTGAGTTTACCTTTCATCATGATTTAAAGGCTTTTCCCATCTCCTTTTCCAGTGGAGGGTTTATGCTGTTCATTGCTTCTTTCTTCCCTTCAATTATGTGAGCCGTGCAAGCATTTCCCCTTGAACACTTTCCAGCTCCCCCCACCCCGTACCTCACCCACTCCGTGTCCTCCCCCTCGTTTACACAGCTCCATTCTCTGCTGTGTTTCCTGCACTGCCTACACTAATTGCACTTAGCATGGATGGGGTGGGGGAGGGAGGGTGGAAAGGGAGAAAGTAAAGAGAGGACTTCTGAGGAGTCTGTGAGTTAAAACTGGAGGCTCCTCTGCACATGGGAAAGATGGAAAATATAAAATAGGCAGGAGAAGGAATAGGAGAAAGGAACAGATTCAAGTCCAGGTCCAGAGTGACCAAAGACAACCTCGAGGTAGGAGCCTGTTGGTTCTCACCTTTTTAGAGGGAGCAAGGAAGCACCTGGAAGCTGCAGAGATGGGAGCCCAGGAGATGCAGTCCCTGCTCTCCACAGCACCCACGTGGTGCAAAATTCAGAGGGTAAGGCTTATGGAGCTCTCCCTGCCAACTCTCCTGGCTAGAGGTTATTCAGCATATGGGAGAGGTTGCTTTGTTTCTTGCTCATTCTCTTTTCCTCTCTGTCTCACACCCCTTGACCATTCACTCTATGGCAATTTCTTGTCTAAAACACTGTTCACTGCCTCTGTCCCCACTCCAATTCCAAAACCACAGGGAAAAGGACGCTGACACCACAGAAGCAATGATCGGCACGTCGGGGCCATTCTTGCAGGCTGGGCATGAAATCTGCCTGGAGGACTTGCAGAATTCAGCCCCTGCTCTCCTCACAGTGGGATGTGGATGTGAACATTGCCTCTTTCTCAGAACAGCTTTTAAGAGGGAGTATTTGTCTCAGAAAGAACAAACACACACCATCAAACAACAACCCAACTAGCAAAGAAGCCCTCAGAGACCGGCAGCTCCCAAAAATCAGCGCTCAGTACTCTCTGAAACTTCACTCATTTGAATTCAAAAGTACCTGGACGCAGAACACTTGAGCTAGAGAAACTGCACATCTGTGGCATGTGTTTATTTATTTATTTACCTGTTTTCCAATCTTGCACCTGCCTACTTTAGCTGATCTCTGGCTATCAAATTGCGATGGAGCAAAAGCAATAAAATGCCTGTAGGATAGAAAAACCCTGCCTGAAGTTCTCCCGTAGCTCAACCAGACCTAGAAGATGCACAATTCAATTAAAAGAAATATAAAGTTTTTCTCTCCTCACCTTGCTATCTTCCCCTTCTCTCCTGTGCATTTCATATATATATATATATATATATTTATATATATATATGTATAAATTCACACATAACACACACACACACATGCACAAGCCCACCCCTCCCCTTCCCAATCCTTCCTTTAAGGTTTAATTTAACAATAACATTTGCGATCGGGGTCCCGAGCATCTCAAGGGCATTGCGCTTGAAATTGCACACACTCCGCACCATTTATCATAGCCTGACATGTGTCATGTTCCAGACTGCAGCTCCAAGAGGTTACAGCTCACGACTGCTCCTTTGTTGATCAGCTGCCGAGACAACTGAGGCACCTTTCTTTCTTTTTTTCTTTCTTTCCTTCTTTCTTTTTTTTTTTTTTTTTAGTTATTAAAGCTGCACCGTCCTCTTTCAGAGGGTTCATTCTGACACAATGGAAAAAGAAAACTGATTCTTCTCTGCTCTGTCCAGTTCCCCCAACAGATCTTCATCAACCCAAATTCTGATCACATTTTATTTGGGTTTGTTCACAAAACCTTGGCTGGTTAATATCACTGCTTAATACCAACTGTAAAAGGGATAAACTATTTTCAAGGTAGTTCTGTGCTTGAGGAGAAGAACAGGGTGTATAACTGCTAAGGATATTGGGAACAGTGCTAAGGCAGTCCCAAGGTGCTTTCTTGTGGCAGCATCCGAGCTCACCAGGCCAGTGAATTCCCTCCATTGCTGCACTTCAGTCCTGCAACTTGGGGGAAATTAATTTTCTCTTCTCTAAAGCATCTATTTCATTTACTCCACCTCTCCTCCTTCACTTCCTTGGTGCCTTGCAGATTTCTTGCTATGTGCAGAGCACCTGAAACCTGCATGTATCTTTGCAGGAATGATGTGTACAGCAATTCAGCAAACCAGGCTGTTTATACACAAGAGCCATTTATGAATTACATTCATAAATCACTTGTAGATCCTACTTTTGCCAGTCTTCATCCAGCCAATCAGCATTTGTATAAGGTATGGGTGTCACTGCAACTTCATTTGTAAAGGATGCAATGTGCTACTTGCAAGGAATGGGGTTTGAAGACTGGTATAAGATCTGAACAAAAGCAGACTTTGTATTGTTCTGCATTCTCAAGAACGTTGGCATATCGGGTGAGCTACTAATTTCTTCTTAAACTATTTATAATGAAGAGTTCTTGAAGGCAGGAAATGCTGAACTGGTGCTGATTTCTCTATTTCCTCTCCCTATTTTCATGTTCTTCTCTGTCCTGAAAGACCTCAAGCCTGAAGGTTCAGGTCCCAGAGTCTGTCAGTGTTTTGGAATGATATTTGATCTTTCAGATTCCTATTCCCCTCTGAGCTCTAAATCACGCAATGTTCGTCACCACCTGTTAGCATCAAGCACAGCCTCTGCAGACACAGTTGGAGTTGTCTTACTTTCTCTCACACTCTCAGCTCTTGTCGATGGATATTTTCGGAGGTTTCCTCGGTTTAGAGGCACTGATTAATCACTAGTGCCAGATGGGAAGGCTCAACTACTACCACCATGTGTGTGTCACACACCGATTAGATTCACAGACAGAGGGTTTTCTTGCCATTGGCCAGCAAGATTTCGCACTTTATCCTTCATTATATGTTTTTTGCCCATGTCAGACCCCTTTGCCTTCCAGTTCAGCATGCTCCTCACTAAAAGTCTGACCTGAACAGCATTTTGCTGCCTGAAGGATGCTGTGTTTTCTCCTTGTTTTTCTGGGAGAGAAAAGCCCAGTTTTGTGTCTGTGGCCGGGTAGTCCCACATTCACAGCATCCTCTCCGAGCTGCTCCGGGGCTCAGCATGGAGCCGGCTCCCCACTGCCTGTGATGCATTTCCCCCTCGCATCTCTGCTGATGTTGCTGACCTTGACTCGTGCTCGGTCCCTGCCCTTTCCCTTTGCCAGAGCCAAGGCCCCTGCCCGGCGCTGCAGGGACGAGGCCGTGTCACCCGCTGGGGTGGCGTAAAGCAGCGCGGGGACGCGGCCAACTGAGCCACCGCGCTCTGCCTGTGCTGGGGACAGCAACCACCTGCACAGTCCTGCCTGCCTTCCCCCACACTGAAAGGTGACAGTTCAGCCAGAACAGGGCAAGGCACAGAGCACGGAGAGGTATCAGGGCAGAGAGCACCATAAATGCTGCTGCTCCATCGCTTTGCCACCGGTCTGTGTGTGCCTGACATGGCACTGCTCCTCTGCCCCCAAGCAGCAAGGAAGCTGCTTGACTGCCCGGTCTTAAATGAATGTGATGGCTCCCTAACACTCCTAGGGAGACTTACTGAGGATATTTAAGAGGGCTGGAGTTGTGTTATTTATAGAGGGGCTGTGCCCAGGGTGTGCCTGTGCCTCTCTTTTTAGGACACCTGTTCCCATGAAAGCTGCTGTGGTGTTTGAATTCCTCACTCCAGGCCACACTGGGGTCAGTTTAGCCCCCAGCAGTTTTAAATGAAAGATGAATAATTTTAAGGGTATTTTGTGGATTTATAAGGAGGAAGTAAGGAGTCTACACTAAGGAAAAAAATAACAGTCTATGGCAAAAATATTAAAAATAACCAAAATCCCACTAAAAATGAAAACACCCCTCAGCTTTCCCTCTCCAACCGTGGTTATTCTCATTGTAATACTGCTCAGAAATGGGGTCCCTTTGAGCTGGGAGTGAAAATGATACACAGATACTCTGAGTGCAAGAGAAAAGCAATGAGGAAAGCAGCACACACAGTAATCAGGAGAGCAGTCAGGGTTTCAGCTGAGACCATCCTCTGAATATCTCAACCATGGAGTAGAGCTAAGGCTGGATTCAGGACTAGCTGAACAACGTGGTCTCCCTGTGGAAGGAAATATGGCTGCAGCAGCCTCTATTTATTGGGATGGCATTGGGGGATGCTGGAAATTAATTGGCTCCCCGGATATGAAGATCAAAAGTAACCTTGGGTCTCTCTGCTAAAAAGAAAAGGAGATAACCACCAAACCAAGCAACGCATAAATAATGGAAGAACCAATAATGATTTTAAAAAAGTATTTAAATGCAATCAAGCAGAGTGGAGGAAAGAATAATGACATGTGTACAGTAGACACAATGTAGATTACAATTTATAACAGGATACAGGATGGAGCCAGCACTTGATTAGGGGACCATGTTACAAATTTTTCAGCATATGTCCTCTGTTTTTCTTTGCCTTGGCATAGAAGGCTGGGCACTGCTGGTAAGTAAATCAGATCATCAGAAAATGCCCATGTTGATGAGAATTGCAGGATCCAAGGAAATTAACTTGACTTGTATTTTAGACAATTCTGCCGTATCCATTCCTTGCCCAGAGCTGTCAACTGGGAAGGAGTTGTGCCTGCTTACAGCTTTAATCAGAGATAAAAATTACCCCTAGTTCATGAATATGTTTATCATGGAGATATGTCAATGGCAGAGAATAGATTCTCAGCATACAGTTCTGCATGTCTTGCACTAAAACATGTCACATACTGATGTGTTTTGCTCTACAAATACTCACACTCCACTCCTTGTCCAGACACAGACAGAGTCTGGGCAAGGAGAAGTCCTCCAGCACGAAGCACAAGGAGCTTTTGCTGATGAGCTGGGGGGGCCTTAAATCTCCTTGGTTTCTGCTGTGCCTTGGCCACCACCTAGGAACCATTCACCTGACTGCCAGGGGAGAGGTGAAGAGGGAAATTTTCATTTGGTCTGATCACAAAGGCTATTTGGGCTCCTTTGATCATCCTCTGTGTCTTGAGGCTCCGTCTCCCTCCTGGATGTGTTCCCAGCTGTTTTTATCTGGACCCAACACTTCGGCGTGGCTCTTGACCATTAATACCAGTAAGTCCTGCTCTGCGGTGGGGTGGGGGGAGGTTGTGATGTGCTATTTATTGTGGATAGTCAGGCTATGATAAAAAGGAAGCTGTATTCATGAACAGAGTAATTTTTTCCACTCCTAAAGGTCTTTTTTCTTCCCAGTCTGGTAACATCACATCCCTCAGAGTATCCTAAATTAAAGAAAGCAATACCAGAACAACAACAAAAGCAGGAATGGGAATGACACAGCAGCAAACCAGAAAGCAAATGGCTGACAAGGGATGTTTATATGTTGCACAGTGTTATTTTGGCTGCTCTGTTTGTCCAAATTGCCCTAGAAAACAGAGAGAGCACAAGCAGCTAAATGAAGTCTCCTTGAAGTCGGGGGTTTGGCGGATCCCGATGTGCCTGTGCACTGGGTGTGGGTGAATTTCTGTGTGGCCATTGGGGAAGAAGGAAGATTGTTATTGTGCTCTCTTTCTAGAGAGGCATAAACACCCCTGTTTATTTCCAGCATGCCATCTACATTCAAAATTAGCATAAGCTGATGGTGTTAATTGATTTATATGCATGCAGGCAGTGGTTTATCAAAGGTAGAGGGACATAAGGTCACTCCCATAAGGGCCTCCTGGGAACAAGTATCCATCTGAGATAATATTGAGATTGGCATAGTTGGGAATATAACTGTGTCCAAGTATGAACAAACTGAGTTCTTTGTCATTAGCAGCAAAATAATATTCCTATTAATATTGTAATTCTCCTTTTAATAAAGGCTGCTCTCATTGAGGTCTAGGAAAGTGCCCTCCAGGTCTGCTCCGAGGTGGCCCAGGCTGCAGCTGGAAGGCTGGCTGTCTTCCCAGAGAAGGTAAAAGTCCTGTCCAATTTGCCATCTGAGCCAGGCTCTAGGAATGTTGTTCCCTTCAGGTCAGTGTACCTCAGCCATGGTGGAAATGCCAGAACATTTCCTCAGAGGAGGTCAGCAATGACACGGAGACAGCAGGGACCAATAGGGACTTCTGCACTTTCTGGGGAAATTTCATGAAAATATTTCCCTTGAGCTGTATCAAGAGCAAAGCCAGAAAAGGGCCTTGGCTTACAAGTGTAAAAGGAGGAAAAATACATCCCCTCTTGCACTGCTACCCCCTCAGAAGGGAGGAAAGGAAAGGAGACAGTCCCTACAATGCTGTGCCCAAAATGTCTCCTGTTGCTACTGGTTTTCACTATCTATTTTAAAAAACCTTGTTTTTTCATGAGAATGGGTTCATAGGAACTGACAGTTGATTCTTCTCCTTTTCCTTTCTCTCTCTTTCTCTTTTCCTCTGTTTGTTTGTTTCTTTGTTTTCCCCACACCTGTTCCTGAGTCAATTTGGGGAATTCAGACATGAAATTCATCTAAAAAAAAGCATCTTCCACTTGTAAGCACAGCTCCCCTGCCTCGCAAATTGGGAATTTTGCCCTCTGTTGTAGGAGCTGTAGTACCTGATTGCTCTCTGACTAAGTAGGAGCTCGACAAGGCCACCTTTACACTGAACAATCCCATACATCAGAGGCCACCCCTTTGAATTCAAAGGCTTTACTGGTGCTAAGAGAGGATATTGGAAACTTAGCCTGAAATCACACCTTTCAGGTAATAAGCAGCAATGAATAGAAAAGAAAAGGAAACAGGAGGCTTATAGGATTTCAGTTTCTTTTGAAGAAAGGAATCCACCCTGCTGCTGATGGCCAGACGCTCATGTGGGTGTTGAGATGTGCAAATACAGCAGGGTATAAAGCTGTTAGCAATGGTTCACAGCAACAGACCAACTCCTGTCAAGGAGAAGCAGGTTAGGTAAACTTTTCAGGTGTTTGGAGGTGAATCTTTTCATTTGTGCACAGCCCTTGTTTGACCCAACTATTTCACATCATTACCAATTGCTTTGTTCGTACATATCAAACTTCCTTCTTGTGCTTTATTGGTTTCTGCTCTTGCTGACCTCTTCCAGCAGTTTACTTTCTAACATCCTGAATGCTTCATCATGGCTGTTCAGCACACCTCACTGAGGGCTGAGATTAAAAGCCAAAAAAAGAGAAAGAGTGAACACAACAGGAGAGGAGACAGAAGAGCTTTTGGCAGCAGCCTGGTGACACTCTGGGGGGAGTCAAATGGGATGAGAAATCACCTGGAATAATGGCAGAGGGGAAAAAAGAGAAAAGAGACTCAAGCAGCAGGGCCTGAGTGAGAGAATTAGTAGGAACATCAAGCTGAGCAGGCCAGGGGAGGGGAGGAAGGCAAAGTCAATCTCTCCATCTCAGCTCTCTGTTCCAAAGAGAGACACCGAGCCCTGTTAAAACAGAAAATGGGACCATTTAGTTTACAACACCAGACCCAGATATCTTGTATTCAGTGGCTGCTTCTCTCCTGGACTGAAAGTCTGCTTGGCTCTAAGGTATAAGAGGAGCCCTGGGGAAACCTGAAGTGAGGACAGAAGGGGGAGAAGGTGGGAATTAAACAGGGGGAGGGCAGAGAGCGTCAGACCCACCTTCAGTGGCTGCAGGGCAGTGGTGTGGCACAGCCAACACTGCATCAGCAATATCCTCCCTCCAGAGGTGCCACAGAGCTGCCTTTGTGCCCCTCCCTGAGCACAAGGCTGCAGGGACACAGGGAAGGTGAGAGGACATCAGCCTGGCCAGGGCTCGCTCTGGAGCCCAGGACCTTCTGCCTCAACTCTATCCTGGCAAATCTCACCGGGGTTATGTTTAGGCTGATCAGTGCTTGGTGGAGGATAAACATTTCATTTAACACAAGAGAGGTTGAGATTTGGGAGCCTGGCTCCTTCTGGATGGAGTGACAATGGAAACATTCAGTGCTCATGCCAGGAAACATCATAAGATTTATTTGGTGTCAATAAAAAAAAGAAATGTTTTGACAAAACCAGAATATTTTACTGGGGTTATTTATTTATTTTTTTTTAATAATTCTCTATTATATGATAGAAAATTAAAATGTAAAGTCAAATATTGTTGTGTCCCCTCAAAAAGTTGGCATGGGTTCTTTAGCACAGTCAGAATCTTCTAGTTTTCCTCCAAAAAGAAGCAGTGTCAAAATCAGTTTGATGTTATGAAATGTTTGAGTGTTGATGGAAGCACCTAACTAATAGTCAGGGTATGTGTGGCTGTCTCTGCTTTTAACATTACAAAGAACCTGACCTCCAAGTGCTCTTCTCTGAGGCTTTCAACTCAATTTGCAAAATCCAGGCTTTGCTTTAGGTTTACAGTACCATGAGGCAACACAAAGTTCAGTGATGATTGGATTAGGTTTTGACAAATATGAGAAAAACATTGAGATGCAATGTTAAAGCAGAAGGAACTCCAGGAAAGAGCAACTGGAGGTCTATTTTGTGGACATACTGAATATGTGGCTGCAGCTGCAGCATATTCAGACTGTATAAAGTCTCTAACAAAAGACATTATGTAAACTTTTTATTTGAATAAGAAAAGGAGTAGTTGACCTGCATTCTTTTCTCATTAAGTATATTTTTCTGTGCACATTCTGCTTTTTCTTTTTTTTAATGCTAATGAAGAATTAAATTGTTACATCTTCAGGCTAATGACTCTCATCAAGATTATTTTAACAATTCCTTCCCATCCTTTCCAAGTTCTGTTTCATGCTTAGGAGACACAGAGAGTTTTAGCTTCCACGTCTGCCTTTGGTATTTCTACCAAGTGTAGATTTGTGACATGTGCTGCCATGTCCCAGGGTACATAAAGCTTCACTTTGGTGTCCTTGACATCTTTGGTCCTTCTTGTGGCTATCTCATAATTCATGCAAGTGATGCCATACAACTGTAAGTTTTTCATGAGGTCATAAAACTGATTTATAGAGGTTTTCCCATAATCTCCAAGCAAATTAAAGAAGGTTGATGGAGCTATGCAACTCACTGTTGCCTCAACAATGGTCTCATTCAGAAATGACACTGAACAAGATTGAGGTATTAAGATATCAAGAATGTCCTTAAGAAGCCTTGTCTGTCTGTAAAAAAAAAACCACAAAAAACAAGTGCTGTCTACAAACCAAGAAAGGCTGTTTCTTCTCTACACTTAGTTGATTTTACCCATGACATCTACCTTAAGATTAGTCAGATAGTTTCTTCCTTCACTTTCGGCTTCCAATTGATTAATCCATTGCAGATCAGCATTTACAAAAATAATTTGAGGTTAATCTCCTATCCCTTCTGAGATATTTGAAGTTTTCGATTATCCATTTTACAAACAGTGTTTTGCTTTTAAACTTTTAAAATAATTTAACAATAAGGAAAATATTCCAATAAGGGAAAATTATAATTCAAAAAATTCCAATAAAAGAAAAGAAATTGATATATACATATATATACGTGCACATATATATAAAAACCATATATATCAAACTATATATTTGTATATCTAAAACTGTGGGGGCTTCACATATATAGCTATTAAACTATTTAAAATGCACATGTATAAAAAATAAACACAAACCTCAAACTCTATTTCCAAACTGTTAAAAGTGGACATTTCAGAACTGGGGGAACTTTATCCTTCCATCTTTATTTCTGAAGCTGTTTGTGAAGCACTTGCATTTTGACAGAACTATATAGTCCAAGAAAATGAGCTTTCACTAAACTGCCTCCAACTTCAATATATGCCCTGTGTCAAACTCAGAGAGAGCTTCCAACCTCTGTGGCTGGGGCCGAGTGCCAATTACACTGCTCCCAATGGCCTATAACTGTCTTTTTTGCTTCTGTGAATATCACTTTTCTAGTTAAAATCTTCAGGACAGCTTGCAAAGTATTTGCTACTATTGCTCTGGAGTTAAAAGCAACCTCGAAAACATTTCTCCATGGTAGTAATTGAGGTGATTCTTCCACCCCTTCTCAAAAATGGCAGTATATCACTCCTATCTTTCCTCCTCAAACTCTGCCCAGCAGGCTTCTGAAGACCTTTTTAAGGTGGCTGTTATCCTTTTTATTTTCTTCTTATTTGAATATTTCATCTCAAACTTCACAGGGAGATGACTATCTCCCAAGAGTATGAAACCAGCCAGGAGTGTTTTATACATACATTCTAAAGCATTTGATGCAATCTGTACTGTGATTATACATAAATAAGTAAGGAAAACCTTTTTTAAATCACCTTTGTGTTGGAATGAGTGGGTCTTTACCAAAGAGATCATACAAACTAACAGAGTTCTAAAGGTGAGAAATTCAGGTCCTTTAAAGAGTATTTGAAATAAAACCCAGGAAACATACACATTATTAGTTTTATTATTAGAGTGAAGAAATAATTGGTAGAATGATTTCCTGAGTGATTTAAAAGTGCTAATATAAGTACTGAGCCATATTCTGATCACACAGTTTTGTAAATTGGAAGTAACCTAATGATATGAGTTCGTTAAAAGGGAGATGGCATCAGCCTTGCCATATTCAGGCACAGTACAAAGAGATGTAAGTATTTAAATAAAAGTCAGACACATTACAGAGCTATAGTTCAAGTCAATACTGCCTTATGGCCAGTGTATTGCAACAGGCTATAAAGAAAGTAATGAAATCATTAGATATTGTGGCCTTGCATTCTGTTTTCTATTTACATGATAATAAACCGTTATTAATATCATCATCCCTGTTATTGTTCTAGTATTGTGAATTCTTGTAGTTTTCTCATTATTTTCCTTTTAAAGCCTCAGATGCTGGAATCAGGTGATCATCAGGTAAATTTCCAATTTCTTTATTTTACTTTATTTTATTTAGATGTAACATCCTAGTTTTCCTAGTTGTGGAAAGAAGTTCAAAAGCACATTTTGAGTGCAACTCAAATCACCTAATTTTATGTAACTACATCAGATGAGTCAAAGCACAAAATTTATAAAATCCAGGCAGTGTGTGAAGCACAGAAGCTGCCCTAAAGGTCCCAGCATTTAAATTAAACTAACTCCGTTGTCGCCAGTGCCAGTAATTACAATAAGCCTGGCATTTCTTGTTACCCTGTGAAATTACCTGCAAGGCCTTTTCATATTGTTTCCATGCTGTTGTTTTCATGCTCAGTAGAGCATTAAGAGTCAATGATGGGCAGCTCTTGTGTTGGGCTGTGAATCGTGGGGCATTTTGCTTTGGACTCTATAGAAAATCCTCAAGGTGTTTATTGACAAATGCTTCCTACGGGCTGCTGTAATAGAGAGTTCTCCTCTCTGCCCGCTCCCCAGCTCCTACAAGGCCAATCTGCTCCACATCTAGGCATGCTGTTGCAAAAAATATATATTTTTCAGTACTCTCTGTAATGTGCCTTCAAGAGGAGCTATGGATCAAGCGTGCTCCAGACCAAAGGCACTCAGTCCTCCAGCTCGGAGCCGCGCGCTGCCATTTCCCCTCCATTTGTTTCTATGGAGCTGACTGTGTGTGCGGTCATCCATAAGGGTGCTGAGATACCCTGGAGAGAGGAGGAATAGCTGCAGCCATTTTTCATTATTATATACTTCACTTCGTAATAAATGAGATCCATAGCGTGTGAACGCCGCTCTTGTAGATCATCGTATCGGCAAGCACAAGGAACCTTATGTGCCACAAAGCTAAATAAAATAAAGTAAGTAATCCCGAGAAAAATAGGCTGAGAGGAGGTGGCTGAGCGTTCAGGACTGCACAGTGCATCCTCTCAGCCCCAGAATGACCTCAGGACTTGCAGCAGCTGGAGAATGGGTAGTTTTAAACTTAAATCCATGGTCTAAAACCAGTCTCATCTCTATCCACGCAGAGTGCAGAAATGCACAGACTTGCACTTCCATTGCCTTGCAGGTGTCTTTGGCATAACAGGGACCAGCAAACAACTTGTGACACAAAAGAGAAATGGCACCAGCAGCAACAGGACTCTTCTCCAGTGCTCGTGATGATGGTGAGTGTTGAGTGTCTCTAAAAGGCAGAGGACATCAGACGTGGAATTTTAAGACCAAGTTTATGACAAATCTAGTTTTGCAAAACCCCCATGGATTGCAGGTAGGGCAGGCACATCCAGATCTGTCTGCAGCGCAACACAGCAGATCTGGATGGTCCTGCTGGAAGTCTAAAGTGAATTTCTAACCTGTTAACATTTGGACCAATAACCCAAAGATGTGAAATATTGAATACATAGTTAGTGCTAAGAAAATTATGGATATCTATTTTCTAAAGAGCAGTTATAATTCATGAGAGGAACTTTGGTGTTATTTCCATAGGCCAGTGATGTTTTGGTACCTTCTGCCTTTGCAAAGTGATGAATTTATTGGGAAGCATTAAGACCAGGACTAAAGCTGGGTTTGGTTTTATGGATGTAGACACGTGTTAGCAAGAGGCTCCAAAATACCAAAACTTAGTTCTGAAAAACCACATTCAGAGTCCTAAAAAAATGAAAGAATAGAGATGGAATAAAATGTAGCTCTTTTCTGGAGGAGAGGATTCTACCTTACAGTTTATTTGGCATTATAACATTTGTAAAATCACAAACAAAAATTTACACATACACATACACACACACACACACAGAGTTCTCCCACTGTTTCAAAACACAGTGGTTTTCCTCACTGTTTGCCTTGGGTGTGAGTTGAGAGAATTCTGGTTTGGTTAAACTTTCTGCCTCTCAGATAAAAAACAGCAGCAATTTTCTGCTTGAATTTCTCTGTGACTAAATCCATTGATCATCCTTTCTCTCTGTGAGTGAGGAGTGTGTTTTCTCTTTAATAACTACTATCCTTCTCCCTGAATATTTTTTTCTCTTCCCTTCACTTGTTTGTGTTGTGTTGGTCAGTCTACTGCACTATTCCTCCGAGAGACAGAGAGAGCACAAAATTGAAGTTATTTTATGCTTGGTCTCCCTCGGTCCCAATTTTCAAATCTTCATGTCAATTTTCACACATCAGTGTCATGTGGCGAATGCGATGGAAATTTCAGTGGGGTCCTTGGGAGACAATTTATACATGACCCCCTATTCCCTCCCCCAACCAGGCTGCAGACCCTGCCTTTACAAAGAATAAGTGGATTTATAATTAATGTGGATTTTAAAATATAAGTACAATCAGAAATTTTCCCATTTGTTTGCCTCTGTTGCAGTATGAGTTCAAAGGAATACAAGCTCTCTCCCTCTTTCTCCCTCCCCACCCTAATAAATTGGCTCAAGTCAAGTTAATAAAAATTACATCATGTTAAAGTAAAAGATCAACTCATTATTAACTTTACTTGTTTTCCCTAAAAGTTGTGCTGATGCAGGTTTATCAATCAACAGATTTGGTAATCACCAGTTAGCAAATGCACTCATTGCTGCCTACTTAGGTGAGCAAGATTAGGAGGAAATGGAACATGGTGAGCTTGGATGGGTAATTATATCTTCTTTTAAACTAAAGAATGTGCATGGTCTTAAGAGTCCTTGGTGAGTAAAATCCTAGGAAGAGATAAAAAAGATCAGCTGACATGAGCAGAACATTTCAGTCATTGACCTTAAAATGGGCCCCTGACATCAGAAAGGGGTACACGTCACCTGCTGCATTTTGCAGCGTTAATTATCCCCTCTGTGGGTGAGAAAGGGATGACAAGTTTTCCAGGTTATATCTCAAAACATCTTAAAACTTAAGTCATTCATGAGGGGACCTAAACTGCACCCAATCCCCGTCCTTTAGATTTCACTTAAAGATGGTACCAAGGCATCACATTTACCTGACTCCCTGCATCACCCACTGCTAGCAGCTGAAGAAGGATTTTCTAGCATTATCAGCCATGAAGTTTTGGATTGTTTAACCTTTTTTTTTTTTTTGACAAAACCAGCAAATAGTAACAGGGAAACCTAATGCCTGACTTTGAAAGAACTCCATCTTCCCTCCCATTCTTTATGGACACTCAGCACCTCTTGCAGGTTCCCTGCTCTACCAAAAATAAATGTTTTTATCCTTCAATCCCTTATCATTCACCTCATCTTTGGCTAATTTTTTTCAGTTTTGGAAAACTAGCTTAGGAATTGCAGTGGTAGTAAAATGGTGGAGGGAGTTTTTCTTCTGAAAAACTCTGGGGACCAGGTTTGGGCTTTGCAAGGCAACATCTCATCCAGGAGATGTAGCAATCAGAATCACATCATCCTCCAGTTTGTTTAAGTTGCTTCAAAGCCAGCTGCAATGTGTACAGCAACACACTGAAACCCTCCACCAAGGTGGTTTTGTGAGCAACCTCTGGATGAGATAGCTTTATTGGAATTGTTGTCCTCCTTCTATGTTGCCAGAGGGAAACGAACTAGATGAGCATTCTGCTGTGCCACACAGAAACCAGCCTCCACGTGTGTGCAGGCAAGAACACACCAGAGTTTGAAGTAACATGACCCTCGGAAGGGCTGTAGAAAATATATTTGTTCGGCATGCTGCCGTTTTGCTGCTGGCTGCAACCTTATCATCCCTCCCATTCTAGGTCAGGGGAACTCCTGAAGAACAGCTCAAGAGGGGAAAAAGAGCATTCTGTAGGTCCTGGGTCTCCCTCATCCCTCAAGGTGCTGTTGTCTCTGGAGGCAGAATCAGAGTTCCCCTGAGATATTGAGGCCTGCAGGGATGGTCTTATGTAGGAAATGTTCACTGTAAACCATGTAAAGACCTCAGTTTTGTGCCTTGCTGGAGAAATTAATCTTGGAACAGTGACCAAGCTTGTCCCCGTTTATCCAGGACATGTCCATAGCACTCTTCTAACAAGTCCTGGGGTGGTGGATGAGGTGCAAACTCTGGGACAATTTTTCACCACGCAGTCACAGGACCATCAGTTGAGAGCTGCAAACCTGCTGTTCTCACCAGCTCCACTGAAAATCAGAACTGCCTGTATCTAGGGTTAATTGAGGCATTTTCACTGCTGGAGCAGCCTGCCTTATGCTGATGTAGCTGGCAGAAGGATGGAGCCCTCAGCTATATTGTATATATTCCTGTAAAGACAGGGTAATCCACCAAATCGAGGCACTATAGCACATAACTCAGAGAGTGGGCACGTGCCTCTGTGTGTGTGCCTGCACCTGGGTATGTGAGAGACAGAGAGAGAGATGAGATATATGGGGAAATACATGAGAGATGAGACTGGAGAGATAATTTCCAGAAAATACAGCAACCATCAGAAACTCTGTCTTTCCAGCTGGAGGGTTTTGCAGTGCTGGTGCTTCTCTCCTAACTTGACAGCTCCACTCTTAGCCCAGCTCGTAGTTGCTGCCTATAAATTTAATTAGAATGGGGGTAGGGGAGGAACAAGCCTGCACGGCACTTGGCACAGTGCTGAAAATAACCAGCTTTAATACCTTTGACATTGAAGAACCTGCTAAGGGCACAGGCTCCTGTACAGCTGACTGACCCTGCTCTGGTGACAGGATGTGTCACTTCGCTTGTCCTCAAAACGTGCAGCCCGCCCCATAACCCAGGGGTTGCGTGCATGGCTCTGGTGCTGGGCATCCCCTGAGGCACCACGAGGCAGCATTTCACCCTGGAGGCACCAGGGAGGGACGCTGAGCACCCCTGGCCGTGTGAAAAGGGAGCTGCTCAGGCACTGCAGTGGCAGCGTGCCTCGTGTGTTTCATTTTTCTCTCTCTGATGTAGTGGGCTATTTTCTGTGTTTGCAACTAAGTGCTGCACTGCAGCCAGCCGTGAACATTTCTGTTGGCCCAGCTGGCCTCTTGTTTTAATGCTGTTCTCAGGGCTCTCCCTGGGTAGAGCGGGGAAGTAAACAGATTGGAACTTTGCCCACACATATATATGTAATTGTGAGCTGATTTTATGCTAGGGACATGTAATAGACCCATCACTTCAGGCAGACAACTCCCAGCTGAGGCAACAGGTTAGAGATTTCCCCCAGTTCTGGTGCTTCCTGCGATGTAGCAGCTCTTATGGATGTAGGGACTACTTGACAGAGATTGAACCTTTTATACTGTTTCTGATAAGCTCTAGGCAGTGTGGAAGCAATTTAGGGATTTGAGGGATATTTGCCCTCTTTCCTATGCATGCTGCAGGGATCTGCTTGTGATCGTGGCTTTGGGTCACGTTTGGAGATGTCCCAGCTGAGAAAAGAAAGTCCCTGAGCTCGCCTCACAGAGACCAGCAGTGACACAGTGTCAGGATGCAAATGAAACCTGGACCACATCTGACCCTTTTTGCCACCATCAAATGGCACCGATGCTGCTGCTAGAAACACTTTTCAAAAGTGTAATTTCATTTTTTTTAATTGTGTTTGAATCTAACCCAATTTTAGTTCAATTCAAGTTAACCAAATTCAAATCAAGATCAGATTGAATTCCCCTCGAAATCTGAGGGTATTTTCACATCCTCCAGGGAAGGACTCAGTGGACCTGAACTTAATTTGAGGAAAAAAAGACTACAAGTGTCTTGAGATCGTCTTCACAGAATTGCGGAATAATAGGGGTTGGAAGCGACCATTAAGGTCATCTAGTCCATGAGCAGACAGACGATGAGCAGAGGGACATCTCACGCTAGACCAGGTTGCTCGAAGCCCCTTCAGATCTGACCTTGAATAATCATCCCCCTCTTTCTTTTTGGAGTCCCTCTGCCATGCACCTCTCTGCCTGGCTGTATTCTCTGCTCCAAAGCCCTGGAAGCAGCAGCATTTGCTCAGACCTGAGGATGAAGCAGCACAGGCAGAGAATCTGAGCAGGGCACCACGCCAGGCAGAGGGGTGCACACAGCCTTTGCATACTCCACGCAAGACCTCAGAGGGCAAGACAAAATCCATTTTAAATATGCAATTGACTCGTGCAATTTTCAGCCTATTCAGGCTTAGCAAATGCCTTCAAGGGATCAGACTACCAAGCACCACAAGTACAGTTGTGACTATGCACCAGTCTGTAATGCAACAGCTCTGATGTGAAGTTATTACCGCAGGCACAGTGTTGATACCTGTGTTAAGCCTCTGAGCATTGCCCAGTGTGAACTATGTGTTTCCACAAGACTGAGCAGACCCAGACAGAGCTGATTGCTCTTGCAGTTAATAAAAAGCACTGCACTTTCTCTCTTGACAATCCCGACACCTGAGTGCTTCCTACGTATGACAGTTAGCACATTCTGGTTGCTCAGTGGCCTGTGAGAAATGAGCCTCTTCTCAATTTAGTTCCTATCATCAGACAAGCAGTACACACAATAAAAAACACACCTTGACAGTCAGCCCCCAAAGTAGCCCTGGGGACTGCAGGTCCGAACTTCCCTTTCTCTCATACGCAAAGCCATAAACCAGACAGAATTCATCAGCCTGGGCTCTGCTCTTTCCTTCAGGTAAATCAAGGTAACTCCACCAAGGTCAAAGGAGTCACTCTGGTCAGTGCAGAACAGCCTGGAGGAGGGGAACCTGTGCTGACCCCACCACGTTTCTTCTCAAGATGGTCAAGGCCTCCTCACTTGCACTGGTGGCCATGGTCTGCCACAAGGTCCCCTCAGCCAGAACAAGGTAAAAGCCCTGCCTCCACTCATTAGCCGAGCATTTGGCCCAGGAACTGACCTTCCCAGAGCAAAGAGCACCAGGATGGGTGTGATGTCCTTTTTTTTCCAGGAGGGTGAGAAAGGCACAGGGCAGGGGCCCCGGAAGGCTTGACCAGAAGTGAGTGGATGGTGGCTGCTGCGACAGGCTCTGCTCCAGCCAAGCCCAGCTCACCAGGTCATGTCAAACTGAGCTAATATAAATGTCAGTGTGCTGCTCTCAGTTGTGAAATCTCTGTTTGTTGTACTGCAGTTCATTTTCAGTCTTCCAGCTCTACGGATGCTATCAGCTGACATGTCTGGCTGGTATCCTCTGCCAAAAATACACGCACTCTCAACATTTCTCAGGAGTAGGGTTTTTCCCCCTCCCTGTGACATGCTGATGCCAAATTTCTTCCTGGCTCTGTGATACACAAGACTGTCCACACCTACCAGATAATGAGTTTAACATTTCAAGGACAGAAGCTCTCAGTCTCAGTGAGACATGGGGTGGATGTGCAGGCCTGATTCGGGGCAAGTGCCAAAGGTGGCAGGGCTCTTTTAAGCTTTTTTGGCATGTTTTCTTTTAAAGCAATCCAACCTAACAGAAACAGATGTGTACAACTCAGAGTACCATTGGTATTCTTGTTACAATTAAATTGTATGTTGTTATTACCAGTAGTTTCAATTCTTCTCCCATTGTCCCATGCTTTTAGAATAAATCTGCTCTTCTGAGCACCCGGGTTTCATCAATAGAAGATGCTGCTCTGGTTGACTCCAGGCTCTTCATCATCTCCCCACCCTACAGTTTTATGTTGGCTTTGCAAATAAAAATCCTTACTCTCTTCCATTCTGCTCCCACACCTTTCTGTTGGCAACCTTATCAGCACATCCAAACTGAAGCATCCCTGCTCTGACAATGACTCACAAGTCTGTCTGGACTTCTTTCTTTTTGTCCAAAACTGAAATTTCAGGTAGCACCTTTGACTTTTACTCACTTGTGGTGAGCTGTCAGCTTAAGCTGACATGAATTTCCAGTTTCCTACCCACAAAAACTTGCCCCTTTGCCTCTTTCTTTTTTTTTTTAATCTATGACCTGGAACTCATGTTTGTTACTAAGGCTTCAAATGTAAGGAATTTTTTCAACTGGCTCACCTCCCTCTAATTTATTACCTACAGAATGTATCTGTGTCTTTCTGAATTTTAGTTGTAACAAAGAGAGAAGATGCTGAATTTCTTGGTGCTCCACACAGCTGAAACTCTTAAAGAGGTTTAGAATTACCTGGATTTTATCTGTGGAAACATTCTTTATTTTTCTGAACAAATTGAATCAAATGTCCTTTTTTTCCCCAAATTACTCTGTGAATGTAATTTCTCCAGCTTATCAGTGTGACCAATGTGTTGCTGTTTTGGCTTCCTTCTTGGAAGGAAGATACTTCTCCATGAGAGTCCCTTTGTTTCAACAAATGCAAGCTATTCTTTACTTTGAAGACACTCTCCTGCCTCACTCTTTAGCTTGGTCTGGTGAGACACTGCTGGTCACAATCAGGAGAAGGTCAGATGGGCAGCCCAGGAGCCAGAATCCTGTCCACCCTCCCAGGCTGGCTGGCTAGGACAGACACACTGTCTCCTTGTGACAGAGAGAAGTAAGTCTGCAAAGCTCTTCTCTTCCCTGGATGCAGCTGCATTTTATGCTGGTGCATGTTCTCCCACCATTTCTCCTGTTCTTTTGCCAGTTTCTCTTCCCTTGGTTTTCTTTGAGCATTTCCTGGGACAAGAGCAAGATTTTTTATTTCTGCAGCACCAAGCACAGCAGGTCCCTAACCTCAGTGATGAGGACTGTGAGACGCCTCGTGTAAAGCTGGTAATCAATAATATAAATTAGAAAATGGTTATTAAATGGCAGTAGGGGAGCAGAATGGGACAGGAACCAGAAGGACTATTTCAAACTATGTGTTTGAGACACCCAGGCTCTGACCTTGATAACTGATGGATCAAATAGGAATTGGACTTCCATGGGCCTTGTGGGTCCCTTCGCACTAGGGATATTCTATGATTCTGTGGTTGTTACACTAATGTTTGCAGAAATGTAGGGTCACCAGGACCAGAACCAGTTTCTCTGGCCAGTGAGTGACAGCAGTGCTTTTATTTTGGCAGGCCAGCATCATTCCAGCCACCAGAACAGGGGAAAAACATGCACACACACAGCACCCTCCTGCCCGTGGCAGCCAGAGCACCCTTCAGACATCCCACCTCACCTGCTGACACAACCCTTCAGCACCCACCAAAATCAAATGCAGACAATTGGAAGGTGATGACAGCCAGGGGACTGCTGGATTTGCATGCTAATTCCTCTATTTTAGCATCACACAGCCCAAGTACAGGTAAAATGAGACTCTGCACTTCATTCCAGATGATTTTCTGCCTCCTCCACAGTACCCATGAGTACACACACACACACACACACTCACACATGCACATACGCACACACTTTCTCTCTTGGGCTGTCCTGAAGACAAAAATCAGCTGGAGATTGTATTACATGTGCTTTCCAAAAGGCTGGCCAACAGCTTCAAGGGGCAACATGTTTTGTTTTCCTCTTGTTAGGACAGGGCTGCAAACTGCAACTGTAGATGAGTCTTTAGAAATCACAGCAACCCAGCTCACATGGGGAGAACAGAGCTCTTTCCACAGCTTGGGTTACAGCTTCCTCATACTTTTTATATCAGGGATTAGGATGGATTCCTGGCTCTTGTATCACACGATATTGTTGAAGTTTTGTTTCGAGTACTCAACCTCCTCCCCTGTTCTACCACTGGCATCTGCCCCTGCTCTAAGTCTACCAATTATTTCCTTTAAGTGTCAGCGGCACACCAGACACACTGAGATATAACCTTTCTTCTAGTTGATGCTGCTAAACTATCACTTGAAACTGAAGTCGCAGTTGACAAGTGCTACTTCAGTCACTAATAACTACTTCAGACGTGCTAGTGCTGTCTTGGCTCTTAATGCTGTGGCTCAGGGCTCAGGGAGTGTCTGTACAGGTCACTCAGAGCCATCCATCTGATCTGAAACAAGATCAGTCAATCTCTCCTCCGGCTCTGTGCCTTGCTCGCCAGGAGGTTCTGTCTCCATCCCCCCAGGGCTGCAGCACTGGTGTGTCTGGATGCCCTTAGGGGCTGCCCAGGTCCCAGAAGATCCCACTTTGCGACACACCTGTGAGTCACAAGCTGATTTTTTCTGTTTGCAGCCAAAGAAAAGTGAGGGTTCCAATCTCCTTTGCTTGCCTGCATCACAATTTACCCGTTTTAATTTTTTTTTTTTTTTTTTTTTAAAGCAGGTTGAACACCTTCCTGAGAAAAACAGGATTTCTGCATGGAAGGACGATGAGCACTCAGACACACACCTGAATTCTGCAGCATCAGGTAAGGAATAGCTTTCCTTTCCTTTCCCACTCCCCTTTCTTCAGGCTCAACTCCTTCAGTCTAATCAAAGCATCTGAGGTATCTCAGACACAGAAGATTCACAGTTTGGCAGAGGTCACAAATACTTCCTTTACATTTTGGCAGGTTTTTGGCACAGTCTTAAGATAAATTGGGAACAGAATAATATAAGGCAAGGCCAGATCATCTGGGGCACTGAGCCTTATGCCCTGTTACTGCAGAAAATCCTGTAAGAGATGTTAAATCCAGAACAACCTCCACTTTTCCTTTGCCTCCTGCACATAAGCTACAATGTGGTATAACAAACTGGGTCTGGCTTTTCAATAGAAAAAAGATATGTCAGGTTTTAAGTCTCCTTGACATGACAACATCTTCATCTAAATCGTGAAGCCATCCTTTGGATAGCCCAGCCTTGGTCTAATGTCTTTTAGAAAATGATGCTCATTTAATTCCTGAAATGTGAAATCTAGGTCTCAGGTCAAGAGCATAGATGTTGTTTAGCTGAAAAATTTAGATCCATCAGACTGTCTGCAAGAGTCTGCAACTTTTCAAACTTTAGATTGCAACTAGACTCTTACTGCTATATATAGGCTTTTGAAGAGTAGGATCTAAATAAAAATACCCTTGAAGTACAGGGCATTCTTTATGCTCCCACCCTCACAATTTTTTAGGAAACAAAAGACTTCTTCAGGGCCACAACTTGTCTGCACAGAACAAATAGCCAGACCTCGGCTAAAACTTTATTACTTTTTCACTCTCTATCCAGCCCTGAATTCTTCCCTCAGGCAGGATTTTGATGGGACTTGATGGGAGAATCGCCTAAGACAGGCAGGGTCAGATCACACAGATGAAGGGACTTGACAATATGGGAGATATGGAAGCACCTCAGCCAGAGCAGGGCAGCTACTTCATGGAAAAATAAACCAAGTCCTTATCTTAGTAATTGCAGGGACAAATTAAATCTAGTCCCAAGCAATCAGGACTCACCCCTTCACTGTTACACGATGACAGACCTCGGCCAAGCCACATATCCTTTGGCAGTACAGGGATCAGCTGGATCTCTTGCCAGGCAGATTTCTACTTCTTATAAGATGTGTTGGTTATGGGCAGAATATTTCTGCAACACAGGGAAATTTTCATCCTCAATGGGGAACACAGCTGGGCCAAAGGAAAGTTTGTGTGTTACCTGTGTCTAGCACGGATCACACACACATGAGCTTCCAGAAGGCAACAGAAAGTCCATTCATGTGGCAATTGTGTCTTTATGTCCTCTCTATGTGTATGAATTTATGGTTGTATGAACAGCCATATCCAGTTATTGAAGTATTTGACGATCCAAAGTGCTCAAGGCCTTCTTATTCCATCTCATTCACCGTTAAAGTTCTGCACAACCTTTTTACTGGCTTTCAGCCTGCCATAAATACAAATGACTTGCCAATAAAGCTGGTATCTCCCTCTGTCAGGAGGACTATAGCATCGTTGTTATTTAAGAGGTGGCGGTTTTGACACAATTCTTATTTAAAATTTGTAAAAGGAAAAAAGATGATGTAATAAATCTGCATGTTCTTCCTAAGCAGCCATTGAAAGTGGATGCTCTTCCCCTTTCCAAGAGCATCAGCCGTTTAATGTTTCCTAAGTTGTTTTTGCATGAATTAGGGCGTTGGAGTGAAGCTCTGTCAGTTACAAAACCACGCTGTTGTCTCCAGCTAATTTTGCGTTAGTAGCTCTTTTAAACTGCTAAATCTAGTTTTTAGTATATGATGATTTTGTTTAGTGATGGTGTAAAACAGCTGCTACTTTTCTGATGAGTTGCCTGTTTTCCATTTTATGTCTCTGCAAGATGTTGGGTTCATCATGGCCCCATCTGACAGGCAGCTGAGAGCAACCTGTAAAAAAAAAAACCAAAACACAACAAAAAGTAAAGATCCCCAAATCCAGGGCTTCAACCACCCATACAGCCAAATTTCAGAGGGATCGGTCCTCCTCTGCCTTCACTGGTACCCTCAGATCATCTCAATGCTACACTAGGATACTGTAAATGAGGGGAGCAGGGTGAGCAGGCAAGCAGGAAACTTGCTGCTCTGAGAGGGAAAGTGAGGCACCCAACACCCCCAGGCTGTTTCTGGGGGGCAGGTTCACATTAGGATTAGGATGGCTGTGCTTTCTGTGTCCTTGCTGCTCATGCTGCTGCTCCCAGCTCCTTGCCTGGCCAGAAAGATGAAATTAGGGTTTGGATGAAATTATGGCTTAGGGTGTCCTTCCCAAGTAATTAATCACTCTACTTTCCTCAGATTCTGATTGCAGCCACTGCATTTTGAGTATCATTTTGCCACTGGACTGCTTGGGAGCCAAACTCTTCCCAGGATGTGGCTGCTCATGGCCATCAGAAGGGAGCAAGGGCCAGACTAACCGTGACAGCTACCCCTCACTAATGTTTCAGGGGCCTCTCTTAAGTAAAATCCCCATCACCTTTGTGAAAGGTGTTTTGCATTTGGTGCTCACCAGAGGTTCTCAGAGGAACCACTTAGTGGTCACCCTGTAGATACTCTGCTACTGACCTTCCCATACGGGCAAACAGCCCTGCTTTATTCTGTGGCAGAAAGCTGCGTGGTTGTGTTTGATCTTGCCTTATCCCCTGCATCCTGCGGGCTGGCATTTGTTCCATGTGTTCCAAGCAAGAAAATGACAAAACTCATAAAGGAAGCACTCAGAGAGCTCCCCAAAGAGGTGAAGACTAAGATCTTTCCAATAATAACCCACGCTCCATAAAAAGATCTTAGATTTTGGATAGACAAATTGGAAGCAGCTTGTCTTCCTGATTCTTCCCTCCCTTTGCACTTAACTCTCCTCCCCAGCACAACTCTCGGGTTTTTCCAAAAGCGGTGCAGCCCATTGAACAGTGGTGGTCTAAACTGTTATGGAGATCTTAAACTGCTGAATTGTTGCAAGCTAAAATTGATTGCAACTGAGCCTGTGAACTGAAGTGCTAGAAACAGCACAGAGAGAAGTGGGGAAAGGGTACGAAAGATCTTGCTTTATTTTGGGGGTTCTTTCTCTTTCATAGGATTTCCGAACAATTTTGCCTTAATGAGTTCTGCATCTCTCTCAAAAATCATTGGACAGTTTTTCCTGGTATTTTCAACATAAAAGGTATTCTCGGTTTATCTTCTAATTTGCTGGTTGCAGTGCCATTTCTGAAGAATTCTAAAGTCTGCTTCAAAGTCAGCTCCAGAGGGAAAATCGATGATGTCAGATCCAGAGGGAAAAATACTATGATATTTACTCTCCCTCAAGCTAAAAACCCCCTTTTTTAAGCTTTCCAAAACTAAAAATCTTTTCTTGGCCTGTTTCACTCTATTCTGCCTTGATTTTATTTGCACTCTCATCACGAGAGCATCTGAACACCTCCAAGTAGTACATTAAACAACGTGACTAACATCTGTCACGTATAGTTTACTCGCTGTCTCTCAGCATCCTTAAAATGAATTTAGTGCTTGTGCAGGATCAATAGTGCTGGAGGCAGACAGTCTCTGTTCAGCCTCAGAGCTGGCACAGCTTGGGTGAGACCCTAGTGATGGTCCCCCCAGCCTGCTGCCCCTTTGTCCCCAGCATTCATGGAGAAGCAGCTCTTGAACCCAGGCTCTTTCCAGTGGGACAGAGAAGTCCAAGTAATTTGGAGGAATGAGATGAGGCTGTCAGTGTTCCCCTGCTCTCAGCTGCATGCTGAGGGACATGTGCGTGGTGCTGGGTACCTGCAATATTCAGGAGCCCAGGTGGATCCAACATCACTGATTTCCCAAGGTTTTCTGCCTTCCTCATGTGGCTTTGCTTATTTTTTAGCATCAGTTACAACTTAGGGCTATTGATGGACAAGGATGTTGCTGTTTCTCACGATCAACATTTCTCTGCCAGATTTCTTTGACAGAGACAGTGCTCTCAGCCACTGAAATCAGGTCAGTACAGCTCTAATGCTGAACAGAGCTGGGAGCCCTCTCCTCTGGATCCAGCACCATGAGCAAGATCAGGACATCCTGGGACACTGTAATTTCAAGCAATATGTTTTCTTAATGGGCCAAATATGCTTTGCCTAATTTTGCTTTCAGTGCATGGGATTGTTATTGCTCAGTGTCCCCACACAGGCGTTTAAGCAGTTTTGTGGCAGGATTTTCCAGTAGCAGCATGAGGTTTTATTGACTCTTACCTCAAGAGTAACTTCAGGGGAAACGACATCCCCAGCTGGTTGTGATGGATGCATGTGGAGCTGTGGCAGAAAACTCAGGAGCCAGTGACCTCTCTGTCATGGTCTATCACATTTTGGGTAAGAATGCAAAGCAACTGTAAAAGGACACTGCTTTTCATGCAGTGAGAAGAATTAGGAGGGATGAAGTTACTAAACTACTTGTTTCCCCTGAAAACTGTTGGCTTGTCAGCTCTGATAATATGAACATATAGAGGATAGGTCAATAAGTTAAATAAGTTCCATATTTTGTGAGGATTCTAGGTTGTGGGGTTTAATTTGGCCTATGAGTGTGCATTAAATGGTAGACTAGGGGACGCTGGTCGCTGTGTGGTAACCTAAATTATAAATTACACAGCTTTTGACACATAAGAGACATCTGACCCACAACCTGCCCTTGTTCCAGTTCCATACTAGCTCAAAACCCAGGTGAGCACCAGTAATTTCTCCTCAGTGCCACCAGCCTGTACCTTGCCATCCACAAAAAGCATACCCAGCTACCTGGCTAGTTGGAGGTAGAGCAGGACCCCCCCAGGGAATGTTCCAGAGCCTGTTTCTCTGGGTAATATCTGAGACTGTGCTCCACTGTTAGCAGCAGTGGAAACATGAGCTATCTGATCAAGAGAGATAAATACATCTATTTCAGAATACATCATCTTACCACATATGTGAAGTAGTTTAATCATTAGCAAGTTGTCAAGCATTTATTGAATGGAATTAGCCTCTTTATTTCTGGTCAGGATCAATCTTTTTTTCCCCTTCCCAGTACAATGAAAGCTTATATGTTACACATTGCAGCGTCTGGGGCAGATGACACTTGCCAAAGGGTTTGATGATCAATTCTGATACAAATCTGACATGAAGAAACAGGAGAGAATCTGCATCAGACGATCAGTGGGAGAGATAAATTCACATTTAATGCTTCTAAATGTCTCTGCATATTATATCCATCTCAAATACAGCGTCCAAAAGCAAGCACAGTGCACAAGGACGAGGCTTGGATGAAGACATGAACAGAGTACAGGAGTGAGGATGGCAATTCTCAGTTGAATATTGTAGAACTGTGAGATTGAGAGTCTAGTTAGAATTAAGTGTGATATTAACTATAAAACTATGGGGGAGAGAAATGGCCTCTTGTCCACCAACTCTGTGATACAGAGGCCATGGAAAAAAAAAAAAAAGGACTTTACATATTTTTTATTCACTAATAATCTCTGTTAGATTCGCACCTCCAGTTTGGAGATGAAAGAGAAACCTATTACCAGTCCCAGACCTTGGAGCCATGCCTTCATTTACCACCAGTCTGCTTTGCTCCTCTCCCTTTCCCTTTCCAAGTGGGGTTGTATATCAGTATTCATGAACACTCCTTATTATTTTTCCCCTCACAGTTGCTTTTTTCTTCCCACACCTGCCAACATTAGCTCCTTTCTTTGACTCATGCTGCTGTACAGCCTAATGCATGTGATCTCCATGCCAAGATGTTATTTAATTTCCCAACAAAGTTCCTTTGGCGTGGAATGAGCTGAGCAGCAAGAGCACAGGAGGGGAGACAGGCAGGGCTGGGAAGGGGATCCAGAACGAACAGGGGCTCAAATTTACGTTGCCTCTGGCTTCACACACCCACGTTGTGTTGTGTGTGTCCGGGGAGCAGCGTGGGTGGGTGGAGATGGCAGCAGGGGGTTCATGATGGCAGGTTGCTGAATCAGGAACCCTGACACTTGTGAAGTACTCTGTCAGGAACATTAAGTATCCAAAAGTGATAAAGCTTCAATTTGCTAGTCCATTAGACTAATTACTGCAATAATTAAGTAACTACTTGATTAGAACTAATGGGTACCTAATTATCCAGGAGAAAAGTATCAGGTGGCAATTATCAGGTGGCAATTAATAGACTGGAGTTAATGTCTTAGCGCTGTCTTTGTATGAATTCATAAGCAAGGTAAAGAAAACAAACAATAACTTATTAATATTTATTGGTGCCACAGTGTTTTTCAGCTTGTTTCATTTACACAGAACCAATTAGTGAAAAGACAGTTAGTGTTGCAAAGATGTAAAGTGACTGAAGCAGGAGTTTGATTTTAAAGGAACAGGATCACATTAGCACTTATAAGCAAAGACAAATGGGCATCAGCCAGGGACTTGATTCTGGTGCTACTAATTCATCAACAGAAGAAATCAGAGTAATTGAACTCAGTATTAATAATGAAACGAGCAGGAAGGCAGCTCCTGTCTTAATGGGGTTCACTTTAGTTTTGGTCCCTCCCTGGGTCTTCATCAGCATTTTCTGCACTGCCCGGGACATGCGGGGACCCCTCGGTGAACGAACGGGAACTTCCCGCGGGCAGGGGTGGGACACACAGCAATAAAATCCTCCAGAAGACCAGTGCTGCGGGCTCTCTGAAGGAGACAGACCTGCTGGACAGCTGAAGCCTGGGTGCAGCACAGGTGCCACCATGGAGTCGAGGTGGTAGAGCTGAATTCCTGCCTATTCACTCTGTTGGTGTAAAAAAACCACAACAGCACCTCCATTCCTGGTAATTCCCCCTTAGCTCAGCCCCCCACTTGAAACGTCACAGTGAGTTCCTGTGGATGAAATCTAAGAGTAAATTCAACCTGCTTTTAGACCTCAGACTGGAGTGTAGTTATTTTTTTGGGGTGTCATTTTTTGTATTTTGTTTATTTTTTTTTCATGGCTATGCAAAGGTCCAGCTTCTCAGATTACATAATTTCCTATTGTTTCTTTGAGGTCAATCCAACTGTAGTGATTTTTGCAGAATGAAACTATGGCCTGGGATCTTCTTTTCTTGCTCTCTTCTCCAAATTCGAGGAGCTTTAAATCTCCCAGTAGAAAAATGAAAAATACCAAGGTTTTCTTTCCTACAAATCTTTATGATCCTAATGATCCTCTTAAATGGCTTCAGTCCAAAAACAGTTGTGCATGCAAGTTGTCTCTCTGTCTCTCTATGGGAGAGCTCATATTAGCCATAATTACTCTCCTGAGTAAGAGCTGTTAAAGTGTGATATACAATGAACTTGTGACTGATTTTAGAGCACAGAATGAAGAGTTCCCTTATAAACCTCAGTCCTTTGAAATTCAGCTGTTAGAAAATGAAAGACCAAATTCTAAGATGGCTTTTGCAGGTCTGTACTGTACATGGTTTTATGGAAGTGGAGGATCTTGCCTCTACAACAGCTATTCCCTCCCCCAACCTTTTTTCCATGTTATAAATAAATGAAAAGTATCCTAATCATATTTTAGACTGTGTGCAGAATCAGACGCTAAACCATAATGTCTGTATATTAGAACATGTGGAATGATAAATGGAGATAAATCTAAAATTTATAGAACATGAACATTTGCATAAACTGCAATATCCAAACACACAGGCTGTTAAGTAACAATTGTCACAAAGGGCATAAAAAATTCAACTTTGTTTCATGGAAAGAACTCAAATTCCTAACATGATTAAGATAATATATCATTTGTTCCTATCTTATTAAAGGCGTAATTGTTGTTAGACACAGAAGTGGCATTAACTCTAATCTGGCTTTATATATGTACAAATAGGAGGGGAGGTGGATCTGAAAATTGATGCTTTTGGTGATCCATAGGCATTTTATTAATGTTTGAATAATAACTGCCTGGAGGGCCTGTTATAAATTAAAGGGACGAATTGAGATATAAATTTTTATGAGGACTAGTTATACATTTCCATTATGTGTTTAAAAATGAAGGAATTACTGTGAACACAGCAGAACTCACATTTATTTGAGGTGATTTGGATGGGAGGGAAGGTGCAGTAAAGGAAGCTGCATGCTGGCTGTAAGAAAGATGTATCTGTCCCTGTGAAAAGATATATCATATGTCATGCATGAACTCTCTTCTACAGCAGACTTTTCTGTGCAGCTGATTTCGCGTGATTATTTATTTGACAACAGCAAGTGATGATATAGCAGTGAGTTTTAGGCCACTTAGAGAAGAATTCTTATTCTTAAATCATAGAGGATTTCCCAAACCCAACCACTGTCAAACTAGAGTTAATCTAACAGAGAAACCCCGTCATCTTTTTGGCATACATTTCTCATTATTCCTCCTGCCTGGATATACACATCTTCATTTGCAGTGCATCTGTGGGACCAGCAGTGTTTCAGAGCTTCCTCCTGCCCTTTGCTGAGGCTGCTTTTGGGAGCTCAGCTCTGATTGCTGGGAAAGCACCAGCCCCCTCTTTGTTATCCAGCAGCACCGATGCCCTGCGAGATCCTCAGACAGTCCCATCAAGGTGCTTTGATGTAACAGTGCAGGGGATGACAACCCAAAACCTTCACTCAGGCAGGCTTGGCCCAAACCCACGCCTGTTCATGAGGGAGAGGAGGCAGGATGCCAGTATTTAGACAGCCACATAACATGTGGGGATCTGTTTTCCATGCCCCGATTAATTGGAACTGACCACCGAGGGCGAAGCCTCCTAGATGAAATTCTCCAGTGTTTGACCCCCATTTAGAGGTTTGATTGCTCTGGACTTCAATAGGTGCCAGCAAGCTGATGCCTTGGAGGTCTATAGCTGTATTCTGTGTGCCTCAGTTCCCTGTCTGTAAAACAGGAAGGCTCACAGGAGTGGTTTGAGGAGGAATGCGCTCATTGGGATGATATCCAGAGTGATGACAATGTTGTATCATCTGCAGGCATCCACACCAAGGTAGCAGCTGTGCAAGTGCGTGCCAGGGGAGCTTTATTATGAGACACACAGCACAGGGGCCTTCCATTTCACAGCCTTTCATGTGAGTCAATTAATCAATTCAAATTTTGTAGCCTGTTTTTGTTGTTGTTTCTCCCAACCCTCCCTTTAATTAGACTTAGAAGGGCTGGGTAAGTATTTTCTGTTTGGACTAGGCCTGATTCATTGGGAAATAAGACTTGAGGATGCTCTTGACTTGCAGAGAGCCTGAAGCATTAATGAAGTTGATAAAACATCAAGATTTAGCTCAACTTCACTTTTAATTTTTGAAGCATCACCCTTGGCTCTACCATTCATGGAGATCACTGTGCACACTTGGAGGGGGGTGGTTGGCAGTGTCTTTTTATCTAGAAACACTGTTATTTTTTCTTCCCAACGGGGAAATGAGATGGTCTACAAGAAATATGACGAAATGTCCTCATGGTTCTGATTAACTTTTAGCAGTGTTTTGAATTTGGCCTGTATTCCCAGGCAGCTCAGTCTGTGACAGTAAACCTCACCCTGTGACAGTGGGAGGAAGGATCAGCTCTACTTGGTTCCTACACGGTTGGTTCAGCTTTCTACAACCTCAGTGTTTTGTCTCCAATCTTTCAGCTGAGAAACACAATTGGTGACACTCCCAACCTCACTCAGATCAGCCTCTCAGTGTCTGTTACCTTCAAGGATAGTGCCACGGTTGTGTCTCTCTCTTTTCCCCATTAAGTCATACAAACAAAGTGATTGTTGTGAAAATACCATCCAACAAGCATTGAAGCAGCAAAAATTATTCTCCCAGTCACTTGGAGCCTTTTCTAAATGCATTACAGTGCTGGACAAGTGACTAATTAGGCAAGACTCGTACTGTCTGTTTTTCAAAGCTCTGTTTTTTCTGTATGTGTTATTGAAGGGACAGATTCACAAGAGTTTCTTTAGGGAAGATGCAGGGGAATGTTATAGAGAGTAAGTTCTATGACAGAATTAGCAAATGTATTAAGTACAGTGCCAATCTGGTACAGCAGAAATGACTAAATACCCATCAGGGCCTGTCACTCGTCAAGAAGTGAAATCTTAGACCCATTTAAGTCAATGACAAATGTTCACAGAATCTGGCTGCAAGTTAATAAATGTTTGGAGCCTGTATAACTCAAACTCTGATATTTGTCAGATTAATTATTTGACTGATCTTATTGTGTGTCAATTTCTTTGTGGAGTTAGAATGCTTTGTGTTGTATTATCTATAATTCTGATTAAGAAAACACCACGCAAGTATGGAGATATATCATTGCAAGTTTTATATCAGGTCATAGAGAGTTATTATATACAATATTAAATAATATAACTAAATATGGTAAAATGTTCAAAATGGGCCATGGTTGAGGCTGTATTTTCTGCCTTATTTTTTGACATTCCCTGATTTAGGAGTACTTTAATATTCAACCTGAACTTTCTTTTATCATATTCTTCTTGTTAAGCTACATTTATGTAAAAGGAAAGAAAATAACTCTATATGTACACCAATTCCTTCAGCTTACACTTGCCTTTAATACAAAACAGCGGATTTCAGGACTATATACATCAGGTGTTTTCAGCAAAGTAGCAGCAGCAAATCATAGACATTTGTCATTCCTTGGAGCTGTCTGACAGTTCTGACAATTCATTAGGCTGGGCTGAAAAGAGGTTTAGAAAGCGAAGGAAGGATCACAGGTAGTGGAGTTGCCTTTGCATGATCCAGTAATAGCTGATTTGTATCATTTTTGGTGATGGATACACTCTTCAGATTAAACTCAGCTGAGTTTTCCCCATTTATTCTTTTCTTTTTTCTTTCTCTTTTTCCTGCAACAGGAGCTTCTGGGCACATTAGTCTAGATTTAGACCTCGATTTATTCCAAGGAGTAGATGCCCAGGAAATTCTTCCTGGAACCTCCTGATATTTGTGGCTTTTCAGAGCTAAGGAGAAGTGAAGGGAGTTTTGCTATTCAGTTTCTACCTAGTGAGGCTTTTTTTTCCCAGCGTGTTTGAGTTACATTCTTTGCTGTGGCCGTACCACGACATGTGCCATTCTTCAAAGTCAGAATCATTCCTGCCAGGATCTATGCAAATCAAACCTGTGACTTTGTTCAGAGATAAGTGCCTCCATTATCCCACTCCTTGCACTTACTGATTTGCTTTTGAGATGTGTACACAAGCAATTTTTTGACTTGAAGGCAAATCCTTTGCAGTAACGCTGAATCTGCAGAATAGGCCACCTGGAAAATCTGTGATCTTCCATGGGAAAGCATTTCCCTTTTCCAGGTTGGTGGGCTGTTTCAAATCATGCAGCCATGTAAAATGCCTGGGTCAGAGTCTGAGAGGGCGAGGCGATGCTGCCCAGCCAGGGAGCATCGCTGGGGTCAGGCAGGAGATGGTCCCCAGGATCCGCAGCATCCGCAGGGAGCCTGCTTAGCCCTGCAGAGGATGAACAGCTTTCCATCTTCATTCTGTCTGTTTTATAGCTGCCTCAGAAGAAGCAGTCTGAGATTGAGCCTGACCCAGTAGTATTACATGTAGGTCTTACAAGAGCTATATTTGCTCTTGATGACCATTGGAACATAGTTCTTTAAAGAAACCTAAAATAGCCCCAAAAGAAGGGCTTGTACTCTGGCTGTTTTAGGGGGTTATTTTTTAACGTGAAGTTTTTCAGACCCTCAAAATCATCAGTAAATTCTAAGTACTTCCTTATTTTTACCTTTTTTTTTCCTTTCCAAGGTTCAACGTGCTGACAGCACTGCCTCACCATCTATCTCGGACATAACTCCTTTTTCAAATTAAAATTCCCTACCTGTCTCGGTCAAATAGAGACTCAGACCAAGGTTTTAGCTGGACAATCCCAGAAATGCAATTTATCTCAGCCTTCTGCTTCTTCCAGTGTGTCTATGTGGGCCCAAAGTCAGTCTCCTTCCTGCAGAAATAAAGGCATTTCCCCATGATCCCACACGCAGGACTGGTCAGTATAAAGCAAGGAGACAATAGTCCTGGATGTTGGATCATGTGTGACCTTGTCTGATGTGCCTCCAGATTTGCTGGTGGGTTTTTGGGGGGTTTGCAGTGATTTTCGCAGTCAGTTTTGAGTGACAGGCTGTACATGTTGGTTTATAATTCTGGAGTTGTGAGTGTGGGTTGAACTGTTGGCATTAATTATTTTCAATAGCGATTTAGAGGCTGAATTACAGGATCCTATCCATGGATATAAGAGAAAACAAAGAAACAAGCGGCCTTCCTCTCCCTCCCCTGACATAAGTCATATTTTGTCTCCTATGACCTCAACTGGCCCTTTAAATTTCATATCAAACATTAGAAAGAAAGAGGTCAAAGTAAGAGCCCCGTTGAAAAAAAACCCACAGCCAACCCAGATATGAACTATGGGAACTTGTCATCTTATCATCCTAATTGAAGTCATTCTGCAATGTATGACAGTCCATCATATATTCTGCCAGTCAGTGTGTCATACATGATGTGTAACAAGAGAGCTCATAAACCCAGAGGGGAAGCCCCTTCTTTTTTATTACTTTATTTGATCATTTTCATAAAAAGTCCCCTTGCTCAATACACAGGGACGTGTTTATTAGCCCCATTAAAGCTTTGTCCATTCATTTGACACTGTGATTTACACAGCTTTGCCACAAAAGAATCCCATTATTTCCACTGTGGGGAGGTGGTTTTTTATATTGTGTGATGAAAAATCAGTATTTAATTCCACAGGTGACGGCAAAGAAAGGGGAGGTTGTTGTCAGAGGCTCAGAAGTAAACAAAAGGATGCTTTAGATGTAATTGACTCAGAGAAAGAAAACATTCCCAGTAAATATAGAAAAATAAATAAATAAAGATGCTCTTCCTACGGAGTGGGAATTTAACTGGGCTCAGCTGAACTTTTTTCCCCCGCGTGCCTTCATTAAAAACAGCAGAATTTGGCAAAATTTCCCTCTGTGTTCTACTCATGAATGTTTCTAGAAAATATCAGCTTTCATACGCAAATATTCTTGAAGTGAAATTGGTGGCTTCCTTTGAACACAGCTAGTGCCTCAAATCCCATCTGCTTTTCCTACAACACGCCCACTCATTATCTAGCTTATTTGGCTTTATTTTATTTTTTTTTTAAATGAACACAAATTAAGCTATTTAATCAAATATGTACATGATTACATGGCATTTTTGCATAAGAGTTATACACCCACGGAAATCATTAATCACAGATAACAACACTATGTTAAAATTAGACATTTTGTTTTCTTTTTGTGTGTGTGTGCTTTTTAACATAATATCCTGCGTAGCTCTAATTTCACCTCTACTCTCATTTGAATAAAGCAGGATTGTTTTACAACAAATTATTCATTTGTCTGTAGCGCTGATAATTGGTATTTATGTTTAGACTTGATCTGAGAGGAATAAAAATACAGAACTTGAAAATAAAATTGGTATGGTTCAAATCCCTCTCTTTCTTTTTTATTTTCTTCTTTTTTGCTTGCAGAGGATGTCACCATGAATGTCCATTGGCAAACTGGATAAGAAAGAGTGTCACAGTGCAGGACAACCTAGAAGATGACAGGTATTTCCAGGCATAGCAATGATGAGATCAAATTCCCCTCAACCTGCCTTGTTTGCTGATCTTTTAATCAGATTCAACTTCACTGCAGCTACAGCACAAGGTTCCCTGACAATGTATGACAGCATGTGACAGAAAAATATTTTGATTTTTTTTTTTCTTTTTTTTGGCCATTTGATGCTATTTGAGAGAAATCTGAAGCCCCAGCAGCATCTGATAAATCTACCAAACTCCTTTAGTGGAGGTTTTTAACTACGCGTAATTGAACTGGAGGGTTTGGGGTTTGTGTTCGTGTGTTTGTAGTGGAATCCAAACAGGAAAGCTGGGAAATGATCTAAACCCTTTGAGGTTAACCTGCCATGAAAGAGCATCAATGGCAGAAGAGGACATTATTAAAAAGGAGCCAACCTCACTCAAAAAGAACCACTGTGTGAAGCCAAAGAACAACACCCAGGGCTGTTTGTGGTCCCACAGGGATATGTATTTCATCCCCTGTCTTCATCTCTCCAAATTTCCTCTGAACTGCTTCTGGGCTGAATTCCTGAGAAAGAAAAACACCAGCAAATTTTGAATGGAATTTATCAACCTTTTCCCTACAATCTGCTTCGTATTCCTCTCACACCCATGTTCTTGCAGTGTCTTGGGGAAATGCTTGGATCAAAGATAAGAGAGAACAAGGAAAGGAATGAAGTAAGAAACAAACAACGAAACAAAACCTGCACCCCCCAAACTTTTTGATGAAACTCCTCTGCGAATTGTGTGCATGGTTACAGCAAAGTTAAAACTGCCTTCTTCTTCCCCAGTACTTAGTTCCTGCTTTTAAAATCAGGCTCCCTTTGATCTTGAGGATTGAAATGATCTGGAAATGAAACAGCCAATGCTTTGCAGAAAATCTGGAGAGGGTCCCAGACATGGCTTTTACCTGGAAGGCTTCCAAAACAGGATGAAATCTCTCTGGTTTCAGAACAAATTGCAAGATTTTTTCTCTATGTCTAGTCCAACTGTGGAACTCTAGCCCTAATGTCTGCAGCTTCCCAAAGCACAGATGTAATAACCTCTGAGGTGAAATGAGAACACTATTCCCCCATCTTCTCCCCTCTGCCTCCCCTCCGAGGGTTGAGGGCTGGGAGAATTTTATTAAAGTGAAGGCTTAAAGTTTTGGGCAGACTTAATTTGAGGAGACAGTTGGTTATAACCCAGGCTAGGACTCTCCATTGAAGGTTGGAGAGGACAGAGCACCAGGAGCATCTGTGACATCTGGATTCTGTTGAAAGCTCAGAAATATCTGCTTGGCTTTACGTGACCTGGCCCCAGAGCCAAAAGGGCTGAGAAATGTGGTTAAGAGACTGCAGCAAGCTCTGCCCTAGCAAATGAGTCCCACTGAGAAAGCAAGCACATCAATATTTCTTTGAGTCTGTTTCTTTTAGTGAATATATTTCCATATGTTGCATTAATATTTCTTTTATTGGGGCTTGTAAGTCCATCTGGTATTTGTATTGGGAGGGCTTGAGCTGGCAGGTCTCTGCACTGCTGTTACACACAGATCTGGACAGCCCTTGCAAGGATGGGTAAGTGGTTGGATAGGGACTGCATCTCCTCAGCTGCCTTTTTAATTGGATAAACTCAAATCAATCAAGATAACCAGGTTACTTATTGTCAATTAGCTCCCACTGTGCTAATGTTACAACACAAGTATGGGCTGAATATAAAGGATAGCAGTCCACAGCAAAGAAACCTCTCAGACCCTGTACAGTGCAACGACCCTGATCTAGGTGGTGTAAAGGAGAAAAGATACCTGGGCATCAATATTAAGCAGAAAATGTGCTAAAATACCACAGTTTGCCAAGACAATAAGAATCACTTTCCTTTGCATGTATTATTAAGGAACTGGGGAATAATTATCTGCTTTAATACAAGCTTTTCCCTTCTGCATGATTAACTTCAGCGATATCAACAGAGAGTGTGATGACTCTGAAATGACAGCTCCTGGTAGCACGTTCTGGGATTAGCAGAAACAGGTTGTCACTTCACCCCAGTCAGGAGCAGTCAGTGGCTGTGTGCTGAGTGCTGGACAGCAGAGCTGGGCTCTGCAGCAGGCTCTGACAGCCCAGGTGGGCAGCAGGTCCAGCCTCCTGCCAGGGCTCTGCTGCGCCAGGAGATTGGATTACCTGGGGTGGCATCGAGTGGTTTTGGCCGTGCAGCTCCCAGACTGAAAGCACTCCTCGTGCTGAGCTGTGATTTTGCTGTTCTTTGCACAATGCTCTGAGCTGATTTTAAAATATTGTGTACTTTTAAAATGCCTGGCTCTAATGCCAGTCCTGTGTCTGGCTGCTCGACGTGCGAAGTGACAGCGCACACACCAGCCCCTGGAGGGGATGGAGAGAGAGGCAGGACAAACACGCCAGAGCTCTGAGCAGTGGCATGAAGCAACAACAAAAACATCCTTTCATTCTTACTAAAGTTGTAAAAAGTCTGTCATGGCTTCTGTAGAAATTAATCAATATATGGAAAACTGCATAACAACTGTGGGGGCAGCAAGAATCTGTCTATAAATTAAAATATTGGGAGTTTCTAGAGCTAACTGGAGAAAGCTCTGGGGTGACTAGCAGAGCTCTGGAGCCAGGACAGAGTCCATGGAATTGGATCCTTCACTAGAGTCCATATTTTGTCAATGTCAGGATACATAAGAACTGTAAAACAAAGCAAATTATATGCATGGAAGGAAACTAGAAATTTAGTCCTGCATCACATTCCTTTGAAAATTTCATAATAATTAAAAAAAAGAGATGAAATGTCCATTTATTTTTAAAGAAAAATAGGAGGTGAAAAGATTAATTCTCAAAATCTGTGAAATATACAGTGATGAGTTGCCGAGGGTTGTAGTGAGGGGGGTGTTTTTGTAATTCTGTAGGCATCTCAGTCCTCTGGTGAAATGATGTATGGGGCAATCGTCTGGTAGGGGCTGATGGGATGTAAATGAAACTAATTAAGGAAATGTCAAACATAATTAATAAAACAGGTTTAAGTTGCAAAAGCACTGTCAGCTGAATGAATGGGGAAGAATGCCTCATTCCCATTGTTTTGGGGCTTGCTTGCTTTTTTATATATTTATTTATTTATTCCTTGCTCACCCCCTTGCCCTCCCAGCCGCTTTTTCAGTTGCACCATTCAATTAGATCTCAGAAAGCTCTTGGTAGCCTCTTGCATTTTCACCTTGCCCCCCTTGTGAGGTGGGGTCCCATAGAATAGGAGGAATATAAATCTGCCTTGTCGATTTGCAGCCTGGGAAGAAGAAGGAAAAAAAATTAATTGCTAACTCCTCGTCTTCCCCAAGTACTACAGGACATTAACATAACCAATTTGCTTGAACTCCTCACTGGCTGCTTAATAGAGCATCTGACCAGCTGATAAGACCTGGGTGCTGCTGCCTATGATACCTTGTTATTAGCATTTTCATAATATTCAAATTTACAGCCCCATGATTCACTAGCCTCCATTCATTATTGATAAGTACAAAAAATAAATAAAAAGGGTTTATAAATAGCAAAGGGGGGTGAGCGACCTATAATTATGGCAAGCAAATTAGGGTGCATGGTAGAGTCAGTTACATTTGCCTAGGAGTAATGATGCTCAAGAACTTTTTCTCCCCAGGGACCAGAAAAATAATGGATTCCCTGGCAGCTGCAGATGGGCCAGGAAAGGCTGTCACCCAGGACGCTGTTTATATAAGTTAGGCAGAGCATATGGCTCTGTGTCCTGCCTGTAGCCACCTCCAGATATTGCAGTTTCAATGAAAAAAATAAATACATAAATAAAAATAGCCCCTCGCTGGAAGGTGGTGGTGCAGAGATACGAGGAGGAGGAAAGTGGAGGGGAGAAAAAAGCAAACAACCAAAGGGAGTCTGCTCAGAAGTTTCTGTCGAGAGCAACCCCAGCAGCTCAGGGATCAGGTAGGGGTGATAGCCTTAAAGCCAGAGGCTGTTTAGCTGTGTCACTGAAGAGAGGAAGATGAAATGTGATTTCTGCTAAAGCAAAACCTTCCCATGTTGCAGTCCAAGACAGTCAAACACCAAAGCTTTGAGCCTGAGATGATAAAAGTCATGCTCCCAGTTGAAAGTAGGAGCTACTAGAAATAACCACTGGATACTTTATAATTTAGACCCTGTGGTTCTATTTCCATTAATCCAATCAAAGGCCTTTTTTTTCTTTACTAATGAAACTAGAATGAAACACAAAAGGGAGGCTGACCTGTTAGCAGGTGCCTGTTTCTTGTAAGTTATTCATTAAAAACACCCTAATGCTCTGGTGCTGAAGGAGGCAGTACCTACTTCTGTATAAATTAAACATAAGTGAGTTGGTTGAGAGCTAAAAAAAAAAAAAAAGGGTATTTCTCCTGACTCTCAATCCTTGCACAGGATGCATATAGAGGAAACAGTCCTTGTAGACATTTGCAGTGGGCTGGGGACATTTAGCTACCAGCTGCCCCCAAATTCTTCAATTCCATGTAGCTCCAGTTTTACTGTAGGCATGAATATTACCAATACAGTGCAGTCAACACACTCTAGATAAGATAGGAGTGAGCCTTGGTTTGGCTCTTCTTGATAAAGCCAAAGTAGGCTCAGAATTAATAGGGAAGAACTTTGGCAGGAAAACTGCAGTTCGGATGTTTTCACACTTTGTTTTTTTCTTTACTAAATTTAATTTGTTAGTGAATCTGTGTTGATTTGCATCATTCAGTCTTTCTGTTGGGAAGTTTGGATAACGTGCCACTGGCATTTCTTGTAATGACACTGTACCTGAAAACACCAATTGGCCTGAAAATTTCCCAACTACTTTTTCATTTTTTCCTGTGTTATTTTCAGATTCTCCCAGCACTTCTGTTATGCAGCAGTATTAGCAAGTATCCACTCTGGACTGCAGCCATGTCTGAATTTACAGTTCAGAACTTCCCTACACCTTCGCAAAAAGTAAAGAGAGGCTATTTATTAGAGCAATCTTCCAATTAGCCCCCCATCAACAGCCTGTGCCTGGAGCCCTGTCCATTTTAATATATGCAGCAAAAAGTCCAAACTGAAAATTATTCATCTTTATTGTCTGAATTGTGGCAAAGTTTATAAAGTGGACACAAGCTCAGGAAGGAATCCTACTCCTGCAGCAAACCTTCTCCCCAGAACATCCCCAGTTCTGCAGAGGCTTACACCTGGGCCTGAGCTCTCCGTCTTCCACACATGCATCCATCTTCCAGAAACATCCTTAGGCATCCTGTGGGCTCTGCTCTGCCTTAAACCTCACATTAGCATCATCGAGGGAAAATATAAATTTAAACTGACACAGACTTGCTTGTCTCTTCCTTTGTGTTTAAACACAGATGGTTGCTTTTGTTGTGCCGCCGCATTTCAGCCAATGTGAGCAGCAAAGTACTTAACTGGAATATATATCTCTTCTCCTTTCCAAACATTCACAGGGTGTACTTTTTTTTTTTT